>OY728133.1:1143292822-1143410322 GCA_963277665.1 Viscum album | reverse complement strand
ACACATAAGAACAAAAAGTTATAAACACCCGATTAACAAGTAGCAATGAAATATTACTACTAAAAAGCTAAGAATAGGACCATATATGATTTCATAAAAATAATTATGATTCTGGAATAAGTCAATTACATTATTTAAATCATTATATAGGAGGTTTGGACACTTACAAAGCAAGTCGAACCTAAGGTAAGGGAAATATCACAATCTCATTTTTATCCGAGATTGTTTATAATTTGGTATTTATTAGGGTGTATTTTATCATCCACATCCATGTTTCCTCAATATGTAATATTTATATCATTATACAATAGTTTATATCCAATTTTACCCTTCTTTGAGTTTTTATTAAAAGATATTAAAGGAATCTTTTGTTGTTTTTCATACGAGGTACTTTTTGACTTTTCCGACAAAAGTACGAGAAGAATGTTTTTTTAACTTATACAACATGAATGGATTTTTAAAAAATTATTTACAAGAAGCTTCCTTTACAAGTTTTCATGTTTATTTTTAATCAACTTATTTTAGTTTATAATTGTATGAGATGTTAAGAAAGGAAAAGTGTTTTTGAAGCAGAAAGGATATTTTCCCCAACAATGGAGTTCAAGTGTTTTACCAAAATTATTTTCCATCTAAGATAATAAAGGGTTCTGTTTCTATCCTTATTATTACATTGATTTGATTATGTTGTGATTGAATTATATTTTTATGAATTCCTTTATCTTATATGAATTGTTTTATGATGTCATGATGTTTAAGATTCCCATTTTTATTACATGGGGTATGCAATGATGTATGATTTATGATTTTGTGGCACACATAAGAATGGTATAATTATGACATGGGTGGGACCTATATCTCCCTACAATACATTGGGTAAAGATTTTATATCTCATGAGATAGACATGCCTGAAATGGTAGGTTATACTGGTTCAGTGAAACAGGACTGAAATGAGGAGTGAACTCGGTTCAGAAATGGACTTTGTCTACTAAGATAGTCTTGGAAATGAGTCTTGACTAACAAGAAATGATTCTCTATTATTATGTGTGTATGCCACAAAGTTTCATGTTTTAAGTTATGATTATTGGGATTACATTTCACTACTATGATTTACCCCATGTTAAGAAATCATGATCTCTTTTGCAGGTTAAGATTTCCAAAAGATATGTTCTTATGAATATGATGTGATTGATATTTCGTTTGTTTACCCTTACTGAGCATTTGAGCTCACCCTTTTGTATGTTTTATTTCCCCAGGTCAGGAAGAAGGTTATTAAGTAGAATATGCCAAAAAAGGGACTCTAGATATGATGAAATAAAAGGGAGGCAAAGTAGATGCTTTATGAACCAGTTGTTTATGTTTCCCAGTTTCTAAAGACACTATACCTATACGGTCCTTTCATGGTTTTGTTATATGTTGTAATAAGTGTGCTTCAATTCTGAAGTAATAACAATGTATGTAAAGTATGGGTCATTATAGTAGTCAGCCATCTGTATTCTCACCAACTTGGTTATTGCGTAAAACACCCTTAGAACCTCTCGATGTCATTTTCCATTCAAAAATAGGTGGGATGTTTCTGAAATAAGTAAATATAACAAATATAAATAGATCACAACCACACTAAGGGAAACTATTTCACCTTAAGCTCATTTACTGCTATTATCATACATGACACTCGACTACCACTAGAAAGGTTTAAATATAAAACTTGCATTCAAGTATCGAGTTCAATATTAATTAATTCATTATCCATTAATTAATATTATTATATTATAATTTCTTGGATTACTATTTTAATATTCCAAGTCCTGTGTTGAAGACACTATTAATTCAATTCTTTTATTCTCAAGTATGTCATCATTATAAGGAAGAATCAATATCTAGTCACATTATTTCATTAATTTTTTATCATTTCATAAAAATATAGGTACTATAATACTAAGATTAAGCTATGACTAAAATATGCACTCACAGTTCTTAACATCAAACTATATCTCAAAGTTTTAGATAGATCAAATTTATAACATATAACCACTAGCCATTAAGATGGAATCGTACTTGAAGTAAGAAATGATGAGAACGCCCTACTCTGAACTCATCCAAATCACCCCAATGTCCCACACTATTGTGAATTATATCACATATTGCATCTCATGAAACCATCATCATCATAATTGGAACCATCATCATAATGTGAACCATGTACCACCAACATCATTATAACTGATGCCTTGTTACACCACCATCATCATAACTTGAACCATATGCCACCATCATAGTCTCAAGCGTCCCTACCCATTATTCATAAAATATTCCAACCGAATAAGGTTATCGATTAATCAAATCAAGTGTTTAAAAACATAGACCATAAATACATATCAAATATATTATTCCTCACAAAATTTTAAATGAAAATACAAAAAATAAGGCATCTGAAATTTATCTTATAATAATGGGATCTCCCAATAAAAAATAAATGATTTATGAAATCATTAAATTTTTATTATCAAATTTAATTTACTAATTAATAATCAATATATCCCAACATCATTAAATATAAAACTTTTAAGGGAAAATATTAATTTATTTAACATGTCATTCCTCCTTAAGTTTCTCTTTCATATATCACCAATCTTGAAAATAGTTATTTCAACATGCCTTTTTTATTATGATCAAATCATTAAAATATTTAAGATTTTATTCAATTAAAAAACATATCGACCATGATTAATAATTATAAAAATATATGTCATACTATATAGTAACTATCAATATGTGGTACATATTTCTATCAAATGGATTCCGTCAAATGGTTCAAATATTCCAATTTCAAATATAAAATATTCATATATGATAGTATATCCATTATAAATAATTTGATTCAATTGTGTCATAATCATCTCTAAGTAAGAAAAATGTTCTTGGAATTAAATAATATTGTTCATAAAAATAATATCATTAATAACATAAGCGATATTTACCATTTCAACTCTCTAATATCTATAATTATAAAACAACTCTCATTAGCATTGTTTAAGAATTTTAATACTATGATAATCTATCATTTTTATTTTATCAAATAATAATTACACAATGATTTGAAAATATCCATTTAAATCTCATGAATATTCTCTAGAACAATCAAAATTATTCTATAACATTCTATTATTTATTTTCAATTTCTCTTCTGATGGTCCGGAGGTTTATCAAATACTATTACCTATTACATGTGATAAATCCTTAAATTTATTTATTGAAATTATTATCAATAATATTAAATATAAACCTCAATATGTGATTTCTAATTTCTAAGATATTCATAAATATCCACATCATGTGATATTAATTATACTTGAATTATTTAATTTATAGTTCCTCACATTATAACATGGAATGAAAGTCCATATTTTTATATTAAAAATTTAAAAGTTAAAATTTATTTTTATGTAAATATCACTTTCTCTTTCTTGGATAAACATGAGATAAGAATAATAATAATTATCTTTGCACAAGATATTAATTAACTATTTCAATAACTAAATTTTAATTCCATGAAATAATAATAACAACATACATGTGTTATTTTCTCTCAGCAACATGAAATGATAAATTTTATAGAATTCTTTAATCATTTATAATGAAGATTGATTTTTCTATTAACAAGTGGTTATAATTTTCTCTCACCTAGAAAATTACAAGGATAATATTAAATTATCACTCAACCTGAAAATAATAAACAATTCCTTATTTCAATTCAATAATCAATAATATTCCATTATCAATATTACACTTCATTGATTTAATCTTTATCAAATATGATTTCCATATTATCATATGACATTCCATCATGTGATTATTTTCCAAATTTTTAACTAATTATGGTTATTCGCATTCACTTAAAATAATTATTATAAATCATGATTGATTCAAATTACCATAATGTATAATAATAAGAAGTAATTAATCCCATACCTCTTATAATATTCACATGTTATAGCTTCAAAAATGTTTGAGAGATTCAGTGATGAAAAAATGACAGAAAATGCTATAGAATCATCAAATACTTTTACATATGACTAGTGGATCATGGAATGTGAGGTTTTGGTCACCCAAAGTCAAGGGAAATGAAGAGAAACAAAAAAAGTGGAAAATAATGTATTCTAAAATATTTTCATACATTTATATTAAAACCTCATTAAATTCAAAATTAAATTTTAAATTCCACATTAATTCCTAGAATAACCTATTAACAACTCCTAAGAAATTAAGGGGAGACAAAAAATAGAAATAAAAAATTTTAGAATGAACAAAACCTTTGATTTTCAAATTAAGATACTTGATTACATTGAAAATTATGCTATAGATGATTCTATGATGGAAAAATGAATATTCAGTGATTTTTTCTACCCATATGTGACATCTTAATGTTTCATAAGGGTAATAAGGTTTTACCCTTATACATATGGTTACCCTTATGTGGGATTCATTCCTCATGAATGACCCTTAAATAGGTTTATGGGTTTATGGATTACTTTTATAGGAATAGGGGACTAACATTACATGAGATTCATAAACACTCAAAGTCACTTATACTATAGTGAAGATACCCTTCTGCAACCATTAGAAATTTTAGACTTCTTATATATAGTTTTAAAACAACCCTTAAATGAATAGACATATTCATGAATAAAAATTAAATGACAAATTAATTTCACTTATAGAATAGGAAGAAATGAAGGTTAACCCTTATGCGTGTCCACCATCATGCGATGAACCAAACTCAGCATTATGAAAATAGCCTTTACCCATATACCACTTATAAATTACCCTTAAATAGGTTCTGAGGTACCTTTATGTACTACATAGAGTATTTATATTATCTTTAAAAAAAGTTTTAAAACCATATATTGCCTATATAGATTCTTCAGAAAACAAGTGTTACTCTTATGAAGAGGTATTCCCGTGAGTAAAGGTAAAAATAACTTTAAAAAAATAATTTCCACTTACATAAACATATAAATATCCATGATAAGGATTTATTGTTATTTTTGAAATACTAAAACACTTATCAAAATATTATAATCACCTTAAAAACATCAAAATTAATTTCCCAAAAAAAATTAAATCTTCTAAATTAATTTCATTATTTTCCAAATAATTTACAAATCAATTATTAAAATATAAATAACTTTTATAAGATACCAAACACCATAGAATGGAAAAGGAATGGTTGGGAATACTATATTCATTTACATTAAATACATCCCAAACAATTATTATCCTAAACATTAAAAAATTCGGAATGTTTGGGAAAGGATGGGGAACAAATTAACCACCCCATGAGACACATATCGAGGATCATTCTATATTTGAATCATAAAAAATATATTATAAGAAGAAATAGAATAACTTTTTAACAAATTTTTAACACTATCAAAATAATATCCTTGGGTGATACCTAAAAAATACTAACATTGACATTAAAAACATTTCAAAAAGAGTATAATGAGTCTCCTTTTACCATATGATATCATAAATTTCATCCCCAAAAAACAAAGCATTAAAAAATTGGAATAATGAGAATGAATTCACAAATATAATTTTCAATTAAGACCACTTAATTACATCAAAGGAAACATAGATATCCAAAACAAAACAAGAATGTAATGAAAATCCAATCAAACAAATGAAGAAAACTACAATATGAAAACCCTTCAGAAATAATCACTTCACATTTATTTAAATGTAAAAAATAAAACTTCATGTAGGATAAAATATTATTATATCCAATACTTCAACAAATTTACTTTTTCATCAAATAAAATGAAAATAAATACATTCATTATTTTAATTTATTGTACTTGTAAATATAATACATAACATTAAAAACATGTCATTATTAATATATCATGATACAAATTAGATTATCATGATCTAAAAATTATTTATTGATACTCTTATATATTTTACATACAAAAATTCCCATTAATTCCATCTAGTTAATGAGTTCAAATCTTAATCATTTTTTAAAATTATTTTCATATTTCTATACATGTATCACAACATTTCATATTAATACGTGTTAAATTCATAAAATATGATGATAAAAAAATTATTAGGTATCATTTATTTAAAAATATGGAAGGTTAGATTTCATTTATATTAAAACCAGTTCAAAAATTCTTTATTTTAATGTATTTTTCAAAATAATATTTTTCAAAAGACTTCCAACACATTTTTCAAAATAGAATTTACAATTAATTTCAGTTTCATGGAACATTTGCAATGGTTTATTTCAGAATTTTTTTTTTGAAAATTCAATTTTCCAAGTGGGTCTTACTAAATATTATTACCCACTATGAACAAAATATATGTGGAAAATATTCTCAAGGTAAATTTTTCTTTTCTAAAGACATTTCATTGTTTATTAGATAATAAAACTATTAAAAAAATTAATCAGTTTAGTTTATCATACTTTAAATAAAATAATTTTTCAACAAACTACTATAATTAAAAACATAACCATGTTTCATTTTCAACCAATTGATAATTGAAAGAAATGTAAAACACATCAAATATTGTATAATATAATATATATTTAACATGGTTTCCATGACAAATCACATACACATAGAGAAATTAATCTAATACTATACCGTAAATAAATTAAAGTGAACCATACAATATTATATTTCCCCGTACTAGGTTCCATATCACTTGGAATGAGTGAAAGAGTAAATCTATTAAAACAAAGGAATACATATAATAAACCCTTCCCCCAAACTAAAATATCACTACACTACGATCGAGAAAATAGTATACGATGCATATAATGATAGAAACCCCACCAATAAACCATATATTCATATTATTGATCCTGAGAAGAGAGTTATACCATGATATGAAAAAATTAATTGAAACCATTTCACCACACTATACCTCCATCTGAACACCAGGCCTGAGGAATAAGTTATACTTACCACCTCCAATGAAAATTAGATTAGGGTTGGAAGATAATGATTGAAGTGGTATAAACAATCAATGGTCAAGGGTTTAATAAGTGGGTTTCAATTGAGTGTACAAGAAGATTTTTCTGTAATCATTCTAAAGGGATATCAATCAATGAACCGTGATAATCCAACTAATTCACTCAAAGGGGTTAAAAAATCGAAGGATTTTAGTTTAAAAAGGAAATTAAAAGGTCTCACCATATACAAAGTGTTGAGTTCAGAAATTCCCTAAAAAATTGAAAACCTCATCATATAAAATTCCACAACTGATGTTGATAAATTAATCATCCAGAAAACTGATTCTAGATCTTCGAACACAAAAAAACCAACTCCTCACAAACCCTAAGGAACAAGAACCACTATGGTAGAGTTATGCTCCGTCAAAGTAAATAAAAACCAGTGATATCCATGAGTATAAGTCAAATAGAATGTTATAACTACCTCCTCTAACCCAACCTCTACCACTTGATCTAAAATAAATCCTTTATACTTCTGCAAACTTTGTCACTTGAATAATCATAGTGCCTTCCTATGATATTTGTTATCATCAACCCCCACTCAATAGAAATTTTCTGAAACATCTTCTTGAATGTCTTTGGAAATAACCTTATGGGTTCATAGAATTCCATCCATTCTAACAAAATAATAAATATTAAGGACTCTTAATATGGGACACTGATTATTTAATGTTAATTAATAAATTAATTTTTTTACTTACTTCCCATTATTTACCATATTCAAACACACATGCATACAAACATAATGCAAGATCCTTTCCTTGATATCAACATAAAAAGTTTCATCACCTTTATTATGATGTCTATTAAACATAGTGGTGTTTCTATTAGAGTATAGTGGTTCCTATAATTCAGTTCCCTAGATAGGTCCCTTATTTATAGCATATATTAAACCCAAATTATTATGTTTCCCTACCAACCCTTGTATCCCCACCCATTTCTAACTCCAAACTCTATCTTACCTATCAATAATTGCCTCAGATACAACCTTTTCCTAACTCTCTCCCTCCAAAGGTACCCCTATAGGGTTGATAATGGACAAAGGGAGACAATGATGCTTGAATCCCACCTCCAATAGACCCAAGCTTGGTGACTAGCATTGAGGGTATATAATCACACACATGGGAGGCATTACACTCATTAGGATTTGATAAGTAAGAGATAACATGAGAACAACCATAAAAAAATCTAACTCATAATATATAAATCAAACACAATACATGATGTGATGTCATATATAACTAGATACAACTAAAATGAAAATACTAAATATATAATCCTCAGTAGTTACCTTGAAGATCCAACAAGTCTTAAATAACTCCTAGAACTAGTAATGATTATATTAATCACCAAACATCTCTTTATAAGCTGAAAAACATTTTTTAAATATATAGGGTGAGAATAACATGTATAATTAGTAGGATCCTCACTAAAACCTCTCATGAAAAATATGAAAGAAGTGTAATATATCCTAGTGAGTAAACAAATGAAACCAAATAATCACCTAAATAGTTATAAAATTCATTTACTATCCTCACCATGGATCACTCACTAAATAATGGAAAAAATTATAATCAACAATATTGATAATATATATATATATATATATATATTTGTGTTTAAAATGGAACAACACAACTGCATCCACTAATTTTCCACTCTCACACCCCAACGTCGCACATTATGATACCCCATCCCTTCCATAAATCAATTAAACACTAATTCGAGTAATACTTGGGCCCTACTAACCACATAACTATATATATCCTAACATCTCCTGTGGTAATAAGTCCGCATATCCATCTCATCATCATTACCATCCAATACATAGACAAGTGCATGCCCAAAAGCCACTATATCACATGTAAAAGGAATTATATCTTATTCCATCACAACCCATGCATGTAGACTCAAGTAAATCCAAATCCAATATGAACGAATACAAGATTGTACCCTAAACTCAGTCAATCATAGACCAAAACAAACATGTATGAGAAATCATCCCCCTGAATACCCATATGTGATACTACAATCAACGATAAAGTGGGGGAGAGGGGAAATTCATCCATATGTATCCTAACCAACCTAGATACAAGGTAGAAAGCTCCTATAACCTTTGGTTGTTAGTTTCCATTCTGATATGGGTGGGGTTTGGGTGAAATAGAAAAGCATATAGAATAGATATAGCTCACAACCACACTAAGGGAAAATACTTGTCTTTAGGTTCATCTTCCCCTATCATCGCCTAAGACACACGGTTTCTATTATTAAGTTCTAGATATTAGAAAAGAACACATGAATTAAGTTAAATATTATTTAATTTATTAAAAATTAATTCATATTACTAGATTTCCATATCTAAGGTTAATATTTTAATCTTCCGAGCCAAGTGTTGATGACCCAATTGATTCTTTATTTTTATTATCCTGTATATCTTCGTTATAAGTGATCATGAAGAACCATTCAATTATTTCGTAATTCATATTATTTTCATAAACATTAGTTACTCTAGAGATCAAACTAAGACACCACTCTAAATAATCATACATAGTTCATAGTTTCAAATTGTGTCTCGTAGTTGGAAAATAGTTATATAAATAACATTCTTCCATCAACCATCAAGAAATTATTTTTCTGGAAGTAATTAATGATGAGAAAACTCTTCTCTTAACTCTTCCCAATCACCTTAGGTTCCCACACCATTGTGAATTATATCACATCTTTCATGTTGTGACAATATAAGCTTCATACCTAACACTTTGTACCTCTATCATCATCATAACTATAACCTCATTCCACTACCATCATTATAACTCGAACCTCATGCCACCATAAAATCATAAATGGAACCTTGTTCTACCATCACATCCCCAGAAATTACCAACCATTAGTAGTCAAATATTCAAACTACAAAAGGTTATCATTTAATCACATCAATGCTCTAAATACATATAGAATAAATAAAGTTCAAATGCATTATTATTTACAAAATTTTAAAGGTGACTATGACTAAATAAAACAAGGATTAATATCCTTTATCAAATAATTACGACATCCCTCACCGCAAAAATAATGATTTAAGAAGTCATTTCATTTTCATTGCCATCTTTAATTAACCAATTAAAAATTCACAAATCCTATAATCATTATCATACAAATATAAAAGGAAAAAATATTAATTTATTTTATTTGTAATTCCACGTTACAATGATATTTTATATATCAAAACTTGCAATGTTAATTATTTCAAAATTATTGTTTTAATAAGATCAAATCATTAGAATATTTATGTTTTTATTTAATTCCCAATAATATCTACCATGCTTAAAAATAACAAAAATAGATAACGCACTATTTATTAAATATAATTAGGAAACAAATATTTCTATTAAATTCATGTGATCACATGAACCAAATATTGCATTCTTGAATATCAAATATCCACATATGATAACATTTTTTTGAATAATTTAATTCAATCATGCGATAATCAACCCTAATATTGAATAATGTTTTATACATGTTATAATATTATTTAGAAAAATATTAACAATAATATAACATGCAATAGTCATCAATTCTATTCTATTCTATCCAAAATTATAAAACAATTATAATCAACATTATTTATGAATATTAAAATTGTAATATTCTATCATTTTTGTTTTATCGAATAATAATTTCACAATGGCATGGTAATATCAATTTCTATCTTGTAAAAAAATTCTAGTATAATAAAAATTATTCTATAACATGAAATTTTTTATTTTCAATTTCTATTAACAATAATACATATTATAAAATACTATTACCTACTACATGTGATAAACCGTTAAATTACATAATCAAAATTATTATCAATAATATTATCTATATCTCAACATGTGTTTTCTAGTTTTCACAAAAATAATAATTATTCACAGTATGAGATATTAATCCTCCTCCAATTATTTAATTTATAGACCATAAAATTATAATATTTCATGAAATCCATGTTTTTTAAAAAAAATAAACAATTTTAATGATCTTCATGTGATAATCACTTTACCTTTCCAGGATATGCATGAAATAAGAAGAATAATGTTTCTCTATAAAAGTGGTAATAATTATCTCTTTCGATTACTGAATTTTCAAGCCATGAAATAATAATAATATTTTACTTGTGATATTATCTCTCTAAACTAAGAAATAAAGAGTTTTACATCATGAGGTAATCATTTATAATGAAGAATAACATTTCTAGAAATATGAAATTCTTCTTTTCTCTCTCATAGAAAATTATAAGGATAATGATAAATTATCACCCAACCTGAACAACATACGATAAAATTATATTTCAATTCATTTATTAATACTTTTTTACTATAAATATTATACACCATTCATTTAATCTTCATCATTTGGGATTTCAATATTATCATTTAATCTTTCATCATATGATAATATTTATTTTTATCTGATTATGGTTAATCACATTGATTTAAGAAAAGAATCTAAAGCATTATTGATTAAATTTTCCATAGTATAATATAAGGGGAAGTGATATATCCCCTAAATATTAAATTCTTCACATATTTCGAGAAAAAAAATATAGGATAGATAGAGTGATGTGTGAAATATTGAAAATATAGGGGAAGCTTTGTACAATTTTGTAGAAGGATTGTGGATAGTCGAAGGTGACGTATAGGACACCCAAACTTGAGGAGAAATAAAGATATAATTAAAAGAGAAAAATAAATTTTTTAAAATACTTAGATAAACTAATATTAAATCCTTATTAAATTCATAATTAAATTTCAAATTCCACTTTAATTCCCCACATAACCCAGTAAAACCCCTTAAAAAATAAGGGGAGTAAAAATATCACATTTAAAACTCTTAATCAAAACAAAGCCACTGATTTCATCATTAAATTCACTAATTACATTTATTATTATGTTATATAAGGTTATTTTAATGAAAACTGGTGTTTTAGGAAATTTATGTTACCCATATGTGACACCCTAATGCTTCTTATGGGTAAAATGGTTTTAGCCTTACATGGGTGATTACCCTTATGTGGGATTAATTACTCATTAATGACCCTTAGATAGGATTAAGGGTTTATGGATTACTATTATATGAATAGGGGACTACCCATATATGAGATTTAGAAACACTCAAATACTATTACATAGCGGTGGAGATACCATCATGTAGCCTTTAAATGTTTGGGACTACCTACATAAAATGTTTGGGTGTCATGTATGGGAAGCTAAACTTATTTAAAACCCATGTTTTCATACATAAAATATTTTTTAAAGGTACAAATCCTTGGTTGGAAATGGAGAAAGGGAGATAATGATGTCTGAATCCTCCCTCCAATATGACATGAGTTATGAATCTTTAAAGGTATGGGTTCATGAAAGAGTGTTACGAAATAATTATCATCCTTAAGTGGTTATTTAATTCTAAAGTATATCAACCATACATAAAAAAATATATGAATAGATAACACACTATCTAGTAATTATCAATAAGAAAAAAATATTTCAATAAAAGGCATGTGATCATATAACACAAATATTATAACATTAAATAAAATTCTCCATGTGTAGTAATATATATTTTTAATAATTTAATTAAAACATGAGATAATTATCTCTAAGCATGAAAACATTTCTACAAAAGAAATAATATTCTTTAGAAAAATAATAACATTAATTTCATATTCAATAATCCACGTTTCAATTATCTAATATTAAAAATTATAAAATAATTATCATCGATATTATTTAATAATTTGTATACTGTTGTGTGCTATGATTTTTATTTTATCAAATAATAATTACACAACAATATGTGAATATCAATTTATTTATCATATATAATTTCTAGAATAATCAAAATTATTCTAAAACATGGAATTATTTATTTTCACTTTCTTTTTAAAATATTACACATTACAAAATACTTATATCTATTATATATGATAAATAATTAAATTATATTATTGAAATTATTATTAATAATATTAAATCAAAACCACAAAATACAATTTTTTATTTATAATATAATCATAATTATAAGTAACATGAAATATTTAATCTACTTTAATTATTTAATTTCAATATTATCAAATCATAAAATCTCATGAAACTCCATATTTTTATTTAAAAAGCTAAAAAATTCTAATTATCATTATCTGATAATCAATTTCACTTTCCAGGGAAAAAATTAGATAAGAGCAATAATAATTTTCCATGTATGAGATAATAGTTACAAATTACAATTACTAAATTTCCATTATAATAAATAATAATAATTTATATATGTGATATTTTCTCAATAAAATATGAATAAGAAGTTTCATAGGATATGATGTTCGATTTTTAACAATGAATAATATTTCTTGTAACAAGTTGTTATTTATTTCACTCTCTAAGAGAATTACAAGGATAAAAATAAATTATCATCTAACCAGAACAACATATGATAACACCTTCTTTAAATTCATGAATTAATAATATTCCATTATAAATATTACATGTAATTTATTTCATATTAATCCATTTGGATATTCATATTGATATATAATATTCAATCATTTTATTATTTTCCTATTTTTTCCGATTATTTTTGACTGTATCCATTTATATATAGTAGTTAAATCATGATGGATTCAAAATTTCATAGTATACATTAAGTATAAGTAATAGATCACCCACCTATTTGAAGCTTCACATACTACAATATCAAAATTTAGGATAGAGAGATGAGCAGAGATAGTGGGTTGTACATGATGTAAAATATAGGAGAAGCCTCACAACATTTCATATATGGTTTTGGAATCACGTAATGTGAAGTTTGGGTCACTCAAACTCGAGGGAGATGAATAGATAATTAAAATGGTAAAAGAAATTAATTTAAATTTAAAGATATATTGTTATTGAGAGCCTATTAAATTCATAATTAAACTTTAGTTTCCACTTTAATTTCCCACACAACCCATACAAAATTTGAAAAATTAATAAGGGAATTAAATATATGAAATTTAAAACTCTTAATCAAAAAGAACAACTAATTTAAACATTAAATTCCTTAATCACATTTAAAATATAATTATACAAGGTTTTGAGAAGGAAAATGGGGTTTTAATAAAAAATTCTATTCATGCACAACAACCTAAAATTGTGTAAGGGTATATACCCTTACTTGGATTATTACCCTTAAGTGGGATTCATAACTCATTCCATCATATGGGCTTAAGGGTTTGGGGATTACCTTTATAAAAAATGGGTATGACCCTAAGATGATATTTAAAAAGGATCAAAGACCCTTACATGGTGGTGGAGATACCCTTACACGGAGATTTAAAATTTGATAATATATATACACAGTGCTCTAACTATCATTGTGAGAATATAATAATTTATATTTTACCCTTAAATGATTAACAAATTACCCCTACAAAATAGGAAACAATGCGGACTGACCCATACACATCTCCAACCCCACACAATGACCCTTACACTGCCTTAGTAAATAGACTTAACCCTTGCACCACTCATAACTAACCTTTATGCATGTATGTATGAAACCTTACATTGTTCATAGAGGATTTATCTTACCTTTAAATAGAAATTGAAAACCATAGATTAACCATAATCATCCTTTTGAAATCATGTGTTACCATTATGCAGAGGTATGACCATTCATAAGGGTAAAATTAACTTTAATAAAATCACTTCCACTTAGATAAACAAATAAAAAACCATGATAATGTTTTGTTATTAACCTAAATATTCTAAAACAATTATATAAATATTATAATCACTTGAAAAAGTTAAAATTTAATTTCCAAATAAACTGTTCGAACCTGTAAATTACTTTCATAATTTTAAAAATCATTTATTAAGAACCTATTAAAATATGAAAAACTTTCCTGACGTACTAGACACCCCATAATGTGAAAAAGGACTAGGAAACATTATTCCCCTTCACATGTACCCATGTAAGTATATATATATATATATATATATATATATATATCTTTTTGTGTGTGTTCTAATAATTCTTTCTCTCTATTTACTCTTTTGGTTTGGTTTTAAATTCTAAAAGATAAGAATAGTTTCAGAGGTATTTAACGTAAAGGATTTTATTTTCCCTAAGTGTTATATTCATTATTTATATAGTGTTAAGATAATCATTGGGTGTTTATTATATTTACTATTATTTTAGGTTTAATTCATTTTAAAATTTTGATTAGGTTCATTATATTATGCATGATAGTAAAATATTATGTATGATTTAAAATATTTTTCATTGATTCTAAATATCTTACACAGACTCATATGATACATATTATATATATATATTCATGTGTGTTTTATATTTTGAAATGTTGAAAATTTTTATGTTACAAAACACATACACACATGAATATATATATATGTGTGTGTGTGTGTGTTTGAATGAATTTTTGTATTAATTTGTTAAATATATTATAAAGAATTTAAATAAAGTAAATAACTATTAAAAAAATAATAAAAATGATATAAACATTCTATATGTAAAAAATGTGGATTAAGTGTTTTGATTGTAGAGATGAAACATTTAAATTAAAAAGGAAATACATTAAACAAATGAAAAAATGTGTAATAGTATGAATGAGAAAGTGAGTGTAATAAATTCAAATTAAAGGTATTGTGAAATAAAGAAAAACTTTTTTATTTTAGGGGGTTGGGGAGTTATGATTTGAGGGGGGATAAAAAGGTTAAGTGCCACATTTAATATGAAATACAGTTAATGAAAAAACAATACATGAAATAAATACTATTATAATTTAAAAAATTAAATGATGTTTTTAATGGGACTCGTTATCTCTCATTTACTTCTATTCTAGAGTGATATTACCATTTTTTCTACCTATAAATATATGGACAAAATATATAATAGAGAAACATAGATCAACCCCTAATATCCCCCAAACTATCTCTCAATAAGGACCGAAGCACATTCCTAATGACCACAGGCCAGCAATAAGAACATGGGTATCATATAAAAAACATGGGAATGATTCCACTCTACAGATACACATGTGATAAGATATAATTATTTAGATTATCATAGTGGATATCCATAAAACATCACTTTTCATGAATAACCAAACCATAAAGGTAAAATCCAACAAAAGGATAATAAAGACTAGATAAAAAATCTTAAATACCACCAACAATGAACCCAAAGCAACCAATGGGTATATCTCCATGTGTATAAATTTCACCTCCTTAAAAACCCACTAGAAAGAAATATGGGCTGGGAGATTCATCCTCTACATTATATGTTTACCATTACCTATATTCTGAAAAATCATGTATGAAAATATCCAAATAACAAAATTAGTGTGTGATCACTAAATATCATTTGGATACCACCAAGAATCTATAAAATTTCTATCCACATGAATATATTCATTCATGTATAAAACAATATTCTAAAACATTTCAAATTAAATAATTTATTTTTTATATAAAACTATCATTTGGTTTTCTTTTCAAAAACATTCCTTATTCCAATAATCAAAAAAATATGACATAACATATATCCCTAAGTCATAATTAGAGTAAAAATAGATTTCAAGAATCAATATACATATCAAGTGGATAAATATGTATATCAAATAAACATGAATGTAATGTTTCCATAAAGCACGAATGTGAAATCCATGACAAGATGGTATGTAAGACCATAAAAACCAAGAAGCACTATCCAGAAAAAGTGAATAATAACTCTTTCATCCTTGGTTTGTAAATAAAATCTACCCACAAGCTCTATGAAATAATGGTCACTTACATAAGTAATAGTTCAGTCCACTATGGTACATATATGTCTAGTTTTTTCTAATACCCCATGGTCTTCGAAATGTGACATTACATCATCATTATGTTTGTGAAATAAGTCCATATTTCATATACATTTTCCAAGGTAAATTCATTTCATTTTGATTCCCATATTTCAAAAAAAACATTTTTTATTAAAATTCCCCAATGATTTCATGCATGAAAATCCCTTTCCATTTTTAAACCATCATTAAGTTATTTTAACAAACACATCATTTGCATGAAAATAATTTTCCACAAAATTATCTTTTTAATAATTAATTTTGAAATCCATCAAAGATCAAATTCACCTCTTAGAGATTTAGAATTATCAATTTCATAATTAAAAACTAAATTAAATCATAATAACACTAGTCATGGAATGAAATAGACCGTAGGATAGAGATACCCACCCTATGTGAAATGAAAAGGTCACTACCTCTAAGACCATTTATGAGAGAGGAATATATTTTGTCCTCGTGATCGTAGATCTAAAAAGAGAAATAAAAAGAATAAGGGAATCACCTTAATCCACTACTTGATGAAAGATTATCACCCAAAAACCCATCTCAAAACACTCTAGATCTGAAATTTATTCCAATATGGAGAGAATAATTAGTTTAATAAAAGGATGAAAAGTCAAAATATGTATTGAAACCCCTCATTAATGTTTCATGAAACTTGAGTAACTTCCCCAATAATATCATGTGCTGTAAGGCATTTTGAATACCTAATACCATTACCAACATGCCCTGGTGCAACTAATATGGCCATGGTGGCTTCACTGAGGAGACATTCCATAGCGATCAGCCACATTCTTGTGAAAATGTTTATTTTTTTTCCTGACATGATGTGGTGAGGTCCATCTAGACATGGTTAACAAGGAGACTCCTGGTATTCTCTAACATAGAACACAATGATCATGTGATCATTTTGGGCTAGACTTTTTCACAAAGGTGACCCTTTAGCACACCATGAAATCCACCATGGATTCCAACATAGCCTTAGTCCTACCAATTTTGCACCAAAAGGGTAAAAATAATTTTTAATTCGCCATTTTCCTACAACTCTTTTGAAATTGAAAATAAATAACTTTTTTCTAAAAAGAAACATACCTATGGTCTTGAGGACATCAAAATTTTCCACAAAATAATATATTTATATCCCTAGAGAGGATCAGTATCAAAAACCCAAAAATGGATTATCACATTACAAATTTATCAAGGCCTCATGATCCCATGTCTCATAGTTTCCCCTACCAAACATCTATATCACTTGAACTAATAGGATTGAATTATCATAGAGCACCTTATTATATCAGTCCACTATTTGAACATCCCTATCAACTACTGAGATGTTAGGTTCAATCTCAAAGTCCTCCCACTTGATCATGTGGGATAAATTTGGATGATACATATTTAGTTTGAAAACATTCAACATATCATGTATATATGTCAAATGACTAGTTAGGTCTAATAGATAAGTCACCCCTCTAGTCACTCAACAATATCAATTTGGCTGACATTCCATAGTGATGACATACCATTCTACCCTAAACACCAGTTTCCTAGCCAAGGTGACACTATGAAGTAAACCCAATCACCTAAATAAAACTCTAATGGATGATGAAACTGGTCTATATATGATTTATATAAACCATAAGTTGTCTCTAATATTTTCTTTATCAAAGTTACAACATTATTCATCTCCTAAATGATGCTTGGTCCAACTAAGGATCATTCTCCAATGACTACCCAACTAAGAAGCGATCTATAAGGCCTCCCATAAATTTCCTAAAATGGTTACATTGGAATAAAATACTAATAACTATTTTTCTACAAAAAATACACTAAGGTAACATTTTTCTCTCATGATTCACTAAATTCAATCATGTATTCTTGAATCATGTCCTAAAAAATATTTATGGTTTGGTCAGACTGGACATTTGTCTGAGGATGATATGTCATTCTCAACTTTAACTAATAACCCATGACAACATATAATCCATTCCAAAACTAGGATGTAATGTGAGGATACCTATTCAAAATGATAGTTTATGGAATGTTATGGAGCCTAACAATATCCCACACATACTAGTTTCCAATATCCTCTACCTTCCTCAACTCCATGATAGATAGGAAATGAATTGATTTTGTGATTCGATCAATACTAACCCATATCACATCATTACAACTAATATATTGAGGTTCTCAGTCATATATTCTATGGGTATCTCATCCCATTTCTATAATTGAATGTGTACAGTTTATAGAAAACAATAAGGCCTATAATATGTTTCCTTAATTCTCAAACATGTGAGGCATCGACACACAAAATACATAATCAATCACCTCATTCCTAGACAACAGTAATGACATATTAGGTTATGATACATCTACTTATCTTCATGGATAATTTACCAATTAGAATAGGGTCTGTTATGCATCAATTTGTAACGTCCCGGTTCCGTAAGCCACCCAGAGGTGCCCTGTACCTGGTTGGTCACATGGCCTCAACCGCATTTCCCCAAATGCCAGAGGCTGCCAACTAGCAGCGAGGGACTTGGGTATGATAGTGGGGAAACTATTCCCTCATTGAAAGAGTACACAGAGGAAAGGAATAACGTGCAATAGCAGAAGCAGTAAATAACCAATCAATAATAAACAGCGGAAGTCTGAATCGACAAACTGGAGCGCATATGTATGTATAAAATGATGCAAGAGACATAACTAGGAAAATATCCAAACAAGTCACAATGCTGGAAAACACCACAGTACCAAAACAAGTACAAAAGGAAAGAAAAATAGCTCCTCAGCATCACAAGACAAATCTTAGTTCCTTGCTCTCATGCTCCAAGCAAATCAAGTACCAGAAGTTGAAGGGCACTTGCCCTTGTCAATACCTACAACAAAATAGTCTGTTTTGGCCCAAAAGCATGATCCAAACGGGGTGTGAGACTAAATACCAGTAGTCATTCACCTGAATATTTGTGCCCAACAGTCAATGAGTATATGCCAGGTAAAAGTACAGTAAGCAGTAAACAACAACAGCAAAGCAGCAGGCAGTAAACAGGATGATACACAACAACAATCAACCCAAAAACAACAGTAGCAGTGAAGAAAATTAGCTAATACAAATAGTAAACCCTCTAGGAAGTACCCACATCCATCCCCACTGGTCCTAACCAAGAAGTACAACCATCCTCGGGGCAGTTCACTCAGCCTAACCCCTATGGCATGGTCATACAAAATTATAAGACTCTTTGGGGAAGCTCACTCGGTCAATTCCCCTTATAGTCTAGGGTAGTTAGGAACTCTCTGAGGAAGATCATGTTGTCTAACCCTATTAGAACCAAGGTCTAGAGACTCTCTGAGGAAGCTATCTCGGGTAATTCATCCTATAGCCTCAGGGATTCCACAAACTCTCTGAGGAATCTCACTCGGTCAATTCCTCCTCTAGCTTGGGAAAGTTTTTAAATAGTATTCAAACAAGCTAAGAATCTCTGAGGAAGCACACTCGGTCTACCCTTCTGTTGTCTATAAAAAAATCGAAGACTCTCTGGGAGCTCACTCGGTCCATCCCCAGTAGTCTAATCTCCAAGACTCTCTGAGGAAGATCTCTCAGTCTACCCTATTGTAGTCTATAATGTCTAAGACTATCTGGGAAGCTCACTCTGTTTATCCATTATAGTCTATAGCACCAGGTTCTCTCAGTCTCATGCCATTCAGGGCATAATAATGATATAAGGACAAAGTACACCTATAGAGATACTTTGCTAACCAAAGTACACCTATAGATCTACTTGGCTAACCATCTACAGGGCAACAAACATGTTATACAAAAACACTACATCCTATAGACACAAGGCATGGAAACATGTGTAATAGCCAAGGAAATGAAGACCCAAAGGTCAATAACAGAACAAGAATGTAAATAAATCCAAGCACAACAAATTATCCTCTAACATGAATAAATTACCTCTACACGAGTATTCAAGCAATGCAGGAGAACAACAGGGGTTAAAAGGTAAACACGCAATACCCCGTTCATAGGTATTAGTGGAATTTGTGCATAAAACTCAAAGAATTTGAAAATTAAGGCAAAAACCACCTACCGTGATCCTAGGAGATTGATATATGTGAACCATGATGACTGATTCTCCTTAGAACGTCAAATATCTTAGAATATACCCAAAACGCTCAACCCATGATATCTGGAGAAGGGGGTGAAATTGGAAAACAAGGCTCAAGAAGAAGGGATAACTCACTGCTGAAATTCCAACGCAATTGAAAGTGCTCAAATCAGAGAACGAATAGAGGAACGGTAACTCATCGAAGATCTGCAGATTCCCAGTGCTCTCAGAAAAACATGACCTAGTAGAAGACGTTTATGGAAATCTGACGTTACCCCGGTCCGTTTAATAAAAAAAGTACATGGAGTGTACTAGGTTTATCCGTACTCCACTTAAATCGTCCTCCACATCACCCCTACACACCATTTGTGCGTCCCAAACATGGCCAACACATGGCTTTGAGGAGGAAAAGAGTACAAGGTGTGTACTCAGAAAGTACATGGCGTGTACTTCAAAAATTTCCAAAAACTCCATTTTTCTCAAAAACTCTAGAAAAAGGAAGGCATACCTGAAAACAATGATCTGGGTTCTTAAAAACTTCCCCCCTTAATGAAATTCGTCCTTGAATTTCCCTAGCGAGGCGTAGAAGAAGAAACCCCGAACAACTTTGGCCACTATAATCGTACATCGGCCTCCCTCTCCCAGGTCTCGTCCTGTACTCACCCATGCTGCCATAGCACCCGTACTAAAGGAACATACCACCCACAGAGAACCTTCGTACTGCGATCGACAATCCGGATAGGATGCTCCTCAAATGACACATCTGATTCAATCTCAACCTCCTCGGGCTGAAAGACATGAGATGGTTCTGAAAAGTAATGTCGAAGCTGAGAGACATGGAAGACATCGTGAATGGCCCAGTACCTCTGAGGTAGCTGCAACAGATAGGAAACTGGTCCAACTCTATCCAAAACCTCAAACAGCCTGATGTACCGCGGTGAAAGATTAACCTGTCTTTGAATCCTCTTGTGTCCCATCCTTGGTGCGACACGCAAGGAAACTAGATACCCGACCTCGAACTCCAAAGGCCATCTCTGCTGATCATCATAAGACTTCTGTCGAGATTGTGCTGTCGCCATCCTCTTCCGAATCAACTCTAACTTCTCAGAGGTCTCCTGAACAATACGAGGTCCCAGTGCCTCTCCTGCCTCCAGCTAGCATAAGGGTGATCCGAAAGGCCTACCGTAAAGTGCCTCGAATAGGGCCATATGAATGGTCTCCTGAAAACTGTTGTTGTAGGAGAACTCCACAAGAGGTATATGTTTCTCCCAAAAACTGCCAAAATATATAATGCAAACTCAGATCATATCCTCAAGCACCTGGATCGTTTTCTCGGAATTTCCATTATTTTGGGGATGGTTTGTTGTACTCAAAATTACATGTGTACCCAAATCTTTCTAAAGTCCCTGCCAGAACCGAGAAGTAAAGTGCACATCCCTGTCTGAAAAAATGGAGTGTGGAACTCCATGTAGACATACAGTCTCCTGGATGTACAACCATCTGAGATCCTCAACAGTGAAGGTCTCCTTGATCGGCAAGAAGTGTGCGACCTTCATGAGTCTATCGATGACAACCCAAAAAACATCGTTTCCCTGATCCGACCTCGGAAACCTGGTCATGAAGTCCATCGCGACATCATTCCACTTTCACTCTGGAATGGGTAACTATTGTAAAATCTATGCCAGTCGCTAATTCTCTACTTTCACCTACTGACAAGTAGAACATCTCAGGACAAAACCAGCAACATCTCTCTTCATACCTGGCCACCAGTGCTGTCGATGAAGTTCCCGATACATCTTGGTGACGCTAGGGTGAACTTCCCAAATTGAGGAATGAAAATCACACATCAGATCCTCACGTATGTCTGCTGACACCCATACACATCCCTGGAAACGCATGATCTCATCCTCTCCCACTGTCCGTCCAGGAAGAGGGTCCCTTCCTGGCACACTCTCTTGTAGGACTAAGGCCTTCGAATCTGATAGTTGCCTCATCTTTACCCAATCAAGAAGTGTAGAGGTAACAAATAAAGAAGAAAGAAAGGTATGTCCCTGTCTGTCATGCACCTCCAAGTGCATCTCAGAGAACAGAGCCTTAAGCTTCCACTCACTGTTGGCCTTCTGAACTACCTGAATCTGCGTTCTTTTTCTCAATGCATCTTCCACTGCATTGCCCTTTCCTGGTGTATATGAGATCTCTATGTCAAAGGACTGAAGATACTCGACCCACGTACGTTGTCTTAGATTCAGATCACGCTGAGTGAAGATATACTTGAGACTCTTATGGTCGGTGAAAACCACAAAGTTCTCTCCCAGAAGGTAGTGTTTCAAACAATATAAGTCATGAACAACAGCTGCCAACTCCAGTTCGTGCATAGGGTAATTCCTCTTATGTGGCCTCAACTGCCGACACCCGTACACAACGACTCCATCTCCCTGCATAATCACAGCTCCAAGCCTAATACATTAAGCATCAAAATAAACAGTGTAGCTCTTTCCTTGCTCTGGAAAGACTGGTATCGGTGCTAACGTCAACCTCCCCTTTAGCTCTTGAAAGGAGGACTCACAAGAATCTGACCATAAAAACCTTTCCCCCTTCTTGGTCAGACCTGTCAATAGAACTGCTAGGCGCGAGAAGTCTTGAATGAAGCGTCTGTAGTATCCAACTAGCCCTAGGAAACACCGTACCTCAAAGACGTTCTTCATCTGCTCCCAAGAAACTACAGCTCTCACTTTCTATGGCTCCGTGAAACTCCAGCCTCTGAGATGACGTGACCCAAGAAATGAATCGGATCCTTCCAAAATTGGCACTTCGAGAGTTTTGCATTAATCTGATGATCTCTTAGTGTACTCAGATCGATCTCAAGATGGGTATCATGGTTGTTTCGAGTACAAAAGTACACCAAGATGTCGTTCACGAAGACCACGAAGAAGAATTCCAAGTAAGATTGGAAGACTCGGTTCATCAGTACCATGAAAACTGCTGGCACGTTCGTGAGACTGAACGGCATGACTATATACTCGTATAGACCATACCTGCTCTTGAAGGATGTCAGAGGTATATCCGATGGTCTAATGTTCAAATGATGATAACCGAACCTCAAATCGATATTCGAGAACACCTGGGGTACTCGAATCTGATCAAAGAGGTCATCGATCTTCAGCAAGGGATATCGGTTCTTGACCGTCAACTGGTTCAGCTTCTGCTAATACACACATAGGTGAAGGGTGTCGTCTGCCTTCATTGCAAATAGGATAGGTGACCCCCAAGGAGAAGTACGGGGTCAGATGAAGCCCTTTTCCTACAACTCCTCTAACTGAATCTTGAGCTCCTAAAACTCAGGTGTAGCCATCCTATAAGGAGGAATGGAAACTAGTACCACTAATGGCACAAGATCAAAAGAAAAGTCTACCTCTCACTCCAGAGGCAAACCTGGAAAGTCCTCTGGAAAGACATCTCTGAAACTATCCACCACTAGAGGAAATTATAACTATGAAGTCCCCTGATCATTCAGATAAAGACTGGAAATCTGGGCTGTAACTTCCCCTAGCCCATGATGCTCTGGTCTAGCTCTACCTGCCTGGACATCCCACCCACCTCGATGAAAGAATGATCTGCCCTATGCTGATATGAAACTCACCCTAAGACGATAGAAATAGATGACTGTCTGGAAGAGAACCAACCAGCCCATACCGAGAATGACGTCATAGTCCGTCATCTCTAGGACATAGAGGTACCATAAGATATGACACCTTGCAACCTCAAGAGGGAACTCTCTGCTCTGACAAACGCTAAATTTCCTCATTCCCAACGACGTTCCAAGAGTCAACAAGTCGACGGATGAAAAGATACAGAGCCCAAGGCTCTTCACAATAGCAACAGAGATAAAGCTATGGGAAGAACCAGTATCGAAAAAAGCTAAAGATAATACTAAGTCTACTACGATCGTACCTCAAACTGTGGAAGGTCTGGGATCCTACTCCTGATAGGTCTGCTCCACGATGAAAGACTGGCATGCACTGTGGCCCTGCACCCCTGGCTGACCGATCTGAGCCGATCCAATCTACTGTCGCTGATGACCTGGTGACTGACCACCGCGGCCGCGACCTCCACCTCTGCCTGAACGGCCGGAAGAAATCCCGTTCCCAGACTGGTGGAAATCTAGCTAAGCATCTCCAGAATGTGGGGTCATAGAAGAACCCCTACCACCAGCTTAAGGTGAGAAGATCTGATAGAATCACTGAAGATGGCCCGTCTTGCTGCAAGATCGGCACTCCATCGGATCTCTCTAGCACTGAGGCCTAGTATGCCCACTCCTACTGCACTGGTAGCATACAACCTGGCTGCCAGAAGATACATCCTGCGAAACCTGATTACCTCAATAAGACTCTTTTCGATGCTTCCTACTGTCGGTGGGAGGAACACTGGCTCTGGATGTCGAACCACCTTGGATCACTGCTCCAGAATCTCCTAGATTTCACTCAATGATCAATGCCTGGTTGACGATGAAGGATATAGAAGTCAACTGGATGATATTCACCTGGGAACAGATCTCCTGCCCGAGACCGTCCTCAAACTTCATAGTAATGAACAACTCATCACCTGTTGGGATCAGTGTGAAACGCTGCAGCTCAATAAAATGGGATGAGTACTCCATGATAAAAAGAGTACCCTACCGCAGTCTCATAAACTCCTGGGCTCGATCAGACCTCAGGGTATCCAGATAGAAGTAGTCATAGAAGGTACGTCGAAACTCATCCCATGACATACCTTGTTGGTTCCCTAACTATGAGATCACCTCCCACCACCTCTTGGCGGTGTCCCGGAGCATATAAGTTGATAGATTTACCCTTTTATACAGAGGTATCTCTAGGTGCTCGAAGATATTAAAGGTGGCCTTGAACCATGAATTTGCAGCATGGGGTCCTCCATCCCCTAAGAATGTAGAAGGATGCTGCTGCTGAAAAACCCTCATCAACATAGCCATCGACGGGGCAGGAGGCGGCGCTCCCTGAAAAGTCTGCATCATCCTCAGGAAATCCTCCCAGAACTGTGCATCGGCACCTGCGATGGGTATAACTACTGGTCCCAAGGATGGCATAGTAGGAGGATCAACAGGAGGTCCCGAATCGGCCATACCCTGTGTCTGATCACCATCTGGAAACTGATGTACAACTGGAGGATGTCGCCGAGGCATAGCTCTGAAAGATCAAAAGCACACCTTAGATCAGAATTAACAAGGACTGAAAACATAGGAGTACAAAACGGGAACAGAGGGAAGAAAAATTCAAGTTTTACGAAACATGACTACATGGCTTGTATAAAAACTACACAACATGTCCGTTAAATCCATTAACATGGGCATGTACTCCTGCCATTACTGGTCGTGTAACACCCCAAACTACACGACGTGTATAAAAACTAAATGGCATGTACTTGAACTCTATTCCCCTGCCCAAGTCTCCCTACATGGCTAACCCACACGGTCCAAACTAACACCAGACTACACAACATGTTCCCTAGGGACACGGCATGTACTAGACAAGGTATCGACGGCCCGTGTTGTTAGTTACACAACCGTCTACACGACTAACCCTTAAATGGCGTGTTCAAACACGGTGTGTATAATAAAAGTTAAAACTGACCCATGTTGTACGTGACACGACCTGGTACCTGGGACAAGACTACACGACATGTTATTGACCCACACAGCATGTATGAAAGAAGGTAACACCGACTCGTGTTGTTTGTGACATGGCTGGGTACCTCAAACAAGACTACATGGTGTGTTGTTTACCCACACGGCGTATATAGAAGAATGTAACACTGACCCTTGTTGTTGGTGACATGATCGAGTACCTGAACAAAACTACACGGTGTTCTCGTCACCAACACGGTGTGTTCTACTCGAGCTTCCTCGTACCATGTTGTTAGTGACACGGTCGGGTACACATCTCGAAACTATATGGCGTGCTCCTCACCAACACGGCGTGTTCTAATCGAGCTTCCCCATCCCATGTTGTTAGTGACACGGCCAGGTAAATGGCATGAAACTTCACGGAGTGTACCTACCATACATGGCGTATTCCTGAAGGCATTTCTATAATAGCGTATCCCTGCTCACACGGTCAGTGACACGGTCTAAAAACTACACAACATGTAGTCAAAAAGTACACGCTCTGTATTCTGGGTTTTTCTGGGCAGTAGCTCAGAAACTGCACAGAAGCCCAGAAAACACAGAAAACAGGGCAAAGAGGTGCCAAATTCCAATCAGTGAGGGTACATACTCCCCCCGAATCAAATCTTGGAATCTCCTACAGTCATAGTCAAGAGAAAAAAGGATCATGATCCACTAATTTCCGATTCAAGAGGGTCCATAACCCCTCAAGAAAAAAAATATGGCATTCATTTAAGAAAAGTACAATAAAAACAATCCTATAACAAAGAAACAGAGATTCTATCAAGCATATATCACAACAACATGCATAATCCACAAAAAATCTATCTCAATAGCATGCATTCGCTAATGCACCCTAGATGGCATG
This sequence comes from Viscum album, assembly GCA_963277665.1. Taxonomy (NCBI): domain Eukaryota; kingdom Viridiplantae; phylum Streptophyta; class Magnoliopsida; order Santalales; family Viscaceae; genus Viscum; species Viscum album. The sequence continues at coordinate 1,143,382,760 of OY728133.1, read as the reverse complement.
GCAAGAATGCATGGCATGTGATTTCTACAAGTTCCTATATGATGCCTGAGATGGAATACCCTCACCTCATCAGGTTGCAACAGAAATAGAACCACAATATTCAATATAATAACAACAAAAAGCATGTGAATCACTCTAGGTGAAATCTTATCAACCGTAAAATCTCAAAACCAGAAAACTACAATAAACGAGTTAGTATGGATTTTCCCTGTACACGGGTTATCTACACCTGAACACAGCTTAATACCAAATACCGAATCCTTTATATCCCTGGATAAAGGATCCAAACAATAAATCAATTGAAAATAACTCCTCGGATACCACTTTGTAACGTCCCGGTTCTGAAAGCCACCCAAAGGCACCTCGTACCCGGTTGGTCACATGGACTCAAGTGCATTTCCCCAAACGCCAGAGGCTGTCGACTAGTAGTAAAGGCCTTGGGTATGATAGTGGGGAAACTATGCCCTCATTGGCAGAGTACACAACAAAAAAGAATAATGTACAATAGCGGAAGCAGTAAATAATCAATCAATAATAAACAGCGGAAGACTGAATCGAAAAACTGGAGCACATATGTATGTATAAAATGATGCAAGAGACATAACTATGAAAACATCCAAACAATTAACGATGATGGAAAACACCAAAGTACCAAAACAAGTACAAAAGGAAAGAAAAAGATCTCATTGGCATCACAAGACAATGCTTGGTCCCTTGCTCTCCTGCTCCAAGAAATCAAGTACCAGAAGTCGAAGGGTGCTTACCCTTGTCTATACCTGCAACAACATAGTCAGTTTGGTCCCAAAAGCATGACCCAAATAGGGTGTGAGACTAAATCCCAGTAGACATTCACCCAAAGATCTGTGCCTAATATTCAGTGAGTATATGGCAGGTAATAGTACAGTAAGAAGCAAACAACAATAGCAAAGCAGCAGGCAGTAGACAAGATGATACACAACAAGAATCAACCCATAAACAATAGCAACAGTGAAGTAAATCATCTAACACAAACAGGAAACCCTCTGGGAAGTACCCGTAGCCATCCCCACTAGTCCTAACCAAGAATTACCACAATCCTCTTGGAGGTGAACTTAGCCTAACCCCTCTGGCTTGGTCATATGAAATTGTAAGACTCTCTGGGGAAGATCACTCGGTCAATTCCCCTTGTAGTCTATGGTAGTCTGTGTAACACCCGAGACTTTTATGTTATATAAATCATCAAAGGAATCTATTTCTACACAACACTTGCTTGGCTTGCTTTACACGCAATCGCGACCTTCCTCGATAGCTTGCGTCGTACGCAATACCGAGTTTCACTAAACAACAATATGCTATTAAAACTAGCCGTTATGAATAGTAATAACCACTTTTTGAAATTTTATAAATTTTATTTTTCAAAATGGACTTCATTTTTGGACTCAGAATATCGAAATTAGCCTAGGGTGAAATTTTGGTATTTTTCTGAAAACTTTCAATTTTTGATGAATAGTGAAACCACTAAGTGGTAGGTTAAAAACTGAATTTTGCATAAAACTTAATTTTACCGCTTCTGTGAATGGAATTTCGAAAATCCGACAGACACGGTTGATATCAGTGAGTAAAATGTGGTTCAATGAGATAAAAATAATTTTTTGGTGAATAGTAACTTTTTACTTTTTTTTACCGCGGTTTATAGTAAATAGGGTAACTAAGGGTAAATATGATATTAATATTATCCTAACACATGTCCTAATTCTATTGGACAAGTGCAATTCGACCAAAAACAAACTTAGGAATAAAATATGACCATTTAGGCCCACTTGGATTAGATTAGGACATTTATTATTAATTTATTTAAAGAAGGGTTAAAATAGTTAAAATCAAAGTTTAATAAGTAAATCATTTTTAATATGGGGTTATACATAATATAAATTCAATTGTAAATATTCATTAGAAAGATAAAACGATTTCCTACATGATGACATTTTATTTGTAATTTTTATACATCAAATAATTTAATTTATTTATGACACAAAGATGATGCAGTAATTATCTTATTAATGAAATATTGACATAATTGATGTTATAAACACCAAAATAAATGTAATTTGAGACTTTTTATGAATTACACTAATTTTCTAGGTTACTATGATATATTAGTGTTGATTTAATCAACTTGGTTCGAACATATAATTCTGTTATGACTTTCACAAAAAATCATATATCAAATAGTGTCAAAATTGACACAAAATAGTTTTTAAATCAAATATTATATTACTAATTGTTATTTTATTCCTAAAAATCTAAGGTTCGGCCAAATTACTTATATAAGGATATATATATATTAATAATAAACAATTTGGGGTTCGTTTGGCATGTTATAGTAAGTGTATTAACCATATAGTGAAAGAAAACAAAAAGACACGGTAAAAGTTAAATTAATTAACTTAGAGTTAAATCTAATTGATAAGGTTAAAATAATACCCTAAACTTGTCTAAATCCTATTGGTTGATAGGATTTCGACCCATCCCCACTTTATCTTCGAAATAAGACCCTTTGGAACCATTATAAACCGATTTTGACTTTAATATAAAATAATATTTTTAGATATTCCTAAGGTGCCCCTCTCCTCCCTTATAAAAGGGCACCTCCTCCCCCTCCTCCTCACACCAATTTGAGCACTCAAGCTCGGCCAACCCCTGCCATTTTCTCCTCTCCACTTCCATAGAATAATCCTAGAGGTCCTGGTCTTCTCCAAAGACCAATCTTAGTTCCTTAAGTGGAGGATTCAAAGAGGCGTTCCAAAGAAGAGGTAATATCCATTACCGATCCTTTCAATTTCTTTCTTCTTCAACTTCTTCTTCTTTAGTTGTTTCATTATAAAGTAATAACATCAGTATTACTTACATACTGATATGTTATTATAAATATGAAACAACCCTAATTCACCTTCTATCCATCCTACGGAAAAATGAAATCACCGCGCGTGCGTACGTACGGAATACCGTCTCCACGCCGTGGTGTAATCTATTTTCCACCATCACCTTACAAGGATGGGTATAATGGTGTAATGAGTAACTATATATGATTATTATGAAGTAATATTGATACTGAAATAATATATATATACTCCAATACAATTCCACGATCATAGGAACGATATCATCACTTGTGCGTACGTACGGAATACCGTCTCCACGATGTGATGCGACTCGTTCTACATGATCTTCATTTCATAATGATTATATAAATGAATTGAATGAATGAATATGGTATATAATACACTAATACCATTCTGTAAATGAATTATCTATAACCTAAAGATAAGAATAAGAATTTATTCGACAAAACACGCATAAGAACAAAAAGTTATAAAGACCCGAGTAACAAGTAACAATGAAATATTACTAACAAGAAGCTAATAATATGACCATATATGATATCATATCAATATGTATGATTCTGGAATAAGTCAATAACATTATTTAAACCATTATACAGGAGCTTTAGACACGAACAAAGCAAATCAGACCTAAGGTAAGGGAAATATCACAATCTCATTTTTATCCGAGATTGTTTATTCGTAAGTATTTACTGGGGTGTATTTTATCATCCACATCCATGTTTCATCAATATTTAATATTATTTCCATCCACCTACAATTTTTTAAATCCATTTTTACCCTTCTGTGAGTTTTTAGTAATATCTATGAAAGGAATCTTTTGTCGTAGGAGGTACTTTTTGACTTTTCCGACAAAAGTACGAAGAATGTTTTTTTTAACTTATACGGAATGAATGGATTTTTAAAACATTATTTCCAAGAAGCTTCCTTTACAAGTTTTCAAGTTTATTTTTAATCAACTACTTTTATTTTAAATTTGTATGACATGTTATGAAAGGAAAAATGCTTTTGAAGAAGAAAGGATATTTTCCTCAAGAATGGAGTTCAAGTGTTTTATCAAAATTATTTTCCATCTAAGATAATAAAGGGTTCTGTTTTTATCCCTATTATTACATGGATTTGATTATATTGTGATGGAAACATTTTTATGAATTACTTTATCTTATATGAATTGTTTTATGATGTCATGTTGTTTAAGAATCCCATTTTTATTACATGGGTTACGCTATGATGTATGGTTTATGATTATGTGGCACACATAAGAAAGGATTCATTATAAGATGGGTGGGACCTATATCTCCCTCCAATGCATTAGGTAAAGATTTTATATCTCATGAGATAGACATGTCTGGAACGGAAGGTTATTTCGGTTCAGTGATACAGGACTGAAACGAGGAGTGAACTCGGTTCAGAAAGGGACTTTGTCCACTAAGTTAGTCTTGGCAATGAGTCATGACTAACAAGAAATGATTTTCCATGATTATGTGTGCATGACACAAAGTTTCAAGTCTTATGTTATGATTATGGGGAACTCATTTTCACTTCTATGATTTATTCCATGATAAGATATTATGATCTCTTTTGCAGGTTTTGATTTTCAAAAAGATATGATATGATTTTTATTTCCTTTATTTGCCCTTGCTGAGCATTTGAGCTCACCCTTTTATGTTTTCTTTTCCCCAGGTCAGGAAGATGGATATTAAGTAGAATATGCTAAAAGGGACCTTAGATATGATGAAATAAATGGGAGACACTGTAGAAGATTTATGAACCAGTTGTTTATGTTTCCCAGTTTCTAAAGACACTAAACCTATACGGTCCTTTGTGGTTTTGTCATACGTTGTAATAAGTGTGCTTCAATTTCAAAGTATTAACAATGTATGTAAAGTATGGGTCGTTATAGTTGGTATCAGAGGAAAGGTATAGTCAACCTTTGGAAACTAGGATGTGAAAGCCTTAGTAAGAACCCTAAGGATAAGTCTAATCATAGAACACAATCTTAGTGTTTTAGAAATGGCCTTGAATAACCTAGGATAAGACCTTAAGCATGAAAATTTTATTCTTGAATTATGTGGTTTCCTATTATAATTAGTGTTGCTCACACTATTCTTCTTGGTTTTAGTCAATGGCTGAAACCTGAAGGAACTGTGTTAATGCGTAATGCGATGGGAAATGCAATGATTGTCCCCCTGAGCAACCAAACGATATGGGAGATGGAATGCAAAATCTTGTAGCCATGCTCACACAACTTTCTCAAGCTATGAATCATACAGGATTTCCAAACGAGCAAAGGAGGGAGCAACATTCTGTTGAATCCTTCATGAGGCAGCGTCCACCTTCTTTCAGCGGGTCTACTGATCCATTATTTGCTGAACAATGGATTAGTACTACTGAAAAGATATTTTCAGTTCTTCAATGTTCTGAACATGATAAATTCATCCTAGCAGTGTATCGTTTGGAAGGAGATGCTGATCAATGGTGGAATCTTGTTAAGAATACGAGGCAAAGGGATGAAATTGAGTCTATGGAATGGGACGAGTTCAAGAACTTATTTTTCAATAAGTACTTCCCTCGTATTCTCCGAACAAAGATGGAGAAAGAGTTTCTTGAACTGAAGCAAAGGGATGATGAATCTGTTGGTACCTATGAAGCAAATTTTACAAGACTTGCAAGGTACGCTTCTGGTATTATTATCCAACCTGAGAGTAAGATTGATCGATTCTTTAGTGGTTTAAACCAAGTCTTCGAAGGGTGTTAGCCATAAGGGACTTCAATATCTACGAGGAAATCGTTCGATGTGCTCTCAAAGTCGAGATGGAGATTGGAGTAACCCATCAGTCACATGGGTTTGATAAGAAGAGGAAGATGGAATTCAAATAAAAATCTAAAGAGCACACGGAAAAGAAGATGAGCTTTTCCTTATGCTCAAAGTGTGGAAAGAAACATGGAGGGAGTTGTCTTAAAGGGACAAGTAAATGTTTTAAATGTGGAAAAGAAGGTCATCGGGCATTTGAATGTCGTGATAATGGGAAGAAGATGTATAATGACGCAAACAAAAGAAGGGATACACAGAATGAACCTACTACACTTCAATGATTCAAGTGCAAGGAGATGGGGCACTATGCCAATCAATGCCCAAATCCAAGGGTTGATGATGATGGTCGACGTCAACAAACTCTTAAGTCTAAAGACAAAGGAAAGTCACATGCAATTTCTATCAGCGATGTGGAGTACGATAACGATGTGGTGAAAGGTACACTTACCATCCACTCTAAAGTAGAAAATGTTTTATTTGATTCTGGATCCACCCACTCTTTTATTTCTGAAGACATTTCTAAGGGTATCACCGTATTACATCAACAATTAGATGTTGAGTTAGCTGTGACAACACCTAATGGCACATCAATCGCATCAAATGTTTATAATTCTTCTCCGATCAATGTTTGTGGGAAAGTGCTTCCTGCAAATCTTGTGATCCATCCTTTAGTGGAATTTGATGTGATTCTTGGCATGGATTGGCTTTCTCTACATGGAGCTCATATCAATTTCCAAAGAAGGGAAGTCACATTTCATATTCCAGATCAATCTACGATCGTATACCAATGCAAGGATGAATATAACCTTCCAGTGGAAATTTCTTCCATATTATGGGTATTGATTCCACTAAATGAAGGTTATTTATCTCAAATGGTTGGTGAGAAACTCACGATTAAGAATATGCCCATTGTACTGGAGTTTGATGATGTCTTTCCGGAGGAATTGCCGGGTCTTCCTCCATATCGTGAAGTTTAGTTTTCAATAGAACTCGTACCGGGTGCTTTGCCTATTTCAAAGACACCTTATAGAATGGCCCCAATTGAGTTGCAGGAATTGAAGAAGCAACTCCAAGAGAATCTTGATAAGGGATTCATACGCCCTAGTGCGTCACCTTGGGGAGCACCTGTTCTATTTGTTAAGAAGAAAGATGGATCAATGAGACTTTGCATTGATTATCGAGAACTTAACAAGATCACTATCAAGAACAAATATCCTCTCCCACGCATTGATGACTTATTTGACCAACTACGCGGAGCTCAATACTTTTCCAAGATTGATCTTCGTTCAGGGTATCATCAATTAAGGGTCAAAAGGGAGGATATACCAAAGATGGATTTCCGTACAAGGTATGGACACTATGAATTTATAGTGATGCCATCTGGTCTTACCAATGCCCCTACTATCTTCATGGATCTAATGAATAGAGTCTTTAGAGACTATCTTGACCAATTTGTGGTAGTATTTATAGAAGATATTCTTGTCTATTCAAAGAGCAAGGAAGAGCATGAAGATCACTTGAGAATTATATTGAAGACCCTGAGAAAGGAGAAGCTTTATGCCAAATTTACCAAGTGTGAATTTTGGCTTAAAAAAGTTGCATTTTGGGTCATATAATCTCAAATGAGGGGATATCTGTGGATCCAGCAAAAAAAAAGGTTATTGAAAGATGGTCGAGACCAACCACAGTAACTGAGATCCGAAGTTTTTTTGGTTTGGCTGGATATTATCGACGTTTTGTAAAAGATTTTTCACGATTATCTAATCCACTCACCAAGTTGACTCGGAAAGGAGTTATGTTTGTCTGGACAGAGGAATGTGAAGAGAATTTCAAGGAGTTGAAAAGAAGGTTATCCAGTGCACCTGTGCTCACACTGCCTTGTAGTTGAGAAAGGTTTGTGATCTACAGTGATGCATCCAAGAAGGGATTGGGGTGTGTTCTTATGAAAAATGATATGGTGATAGCTTATGCCTCACGATAGTTGAAAATCCATGAGCAAAATTACCCAACACATGATTTGGAGTTGGCTGCGGTAATCTTTGCATTAAAGATTTGGAGGCATTACCTTTATGGTGAAAGGTGTGATATTTATACTGATCATAAAAGTTTAAAGTATATTTTCACACAAAAGGAGTTGAATATGCGTCAAAGAAGATGGTTGGAGCTGATTAAGGATTATGACTGCTCAATCCATTACCACCCTGGGAAAGCAAACAAGGTGGCAGATGCATTCAGTCAACAAGTCCATGCTAGTTTATCCATGATGAGGATCACAAAAGATCCAATATTTATGGATTTTCAAAGGATGGATCTTGGAATTATAATGGAAGGGGAAAAATCTTATCTTTCTCAAATGAATGTTCAACCATCTATACATGTGAAGATTAAAGAGGCACAGAAAGAAGATGTCGAGTTACAAAAGAAGGTGAGAAATGTTCCTGAATTCAACCTTGATTGTGATGGGATAATAAAGTTCAGGAATCGGGTTTGCGTTCCTCCCATCCCCGAATTAAAGAATGAGCTGCTGGATGAGGCTCATAGTTCATCATTCTCTATTCATCCTGGAAGCACGAAGATGTATAGGGACCTGAAAGAGTACTTCTGGTGGGATGGCATGAAAAGAGATGTTGCTGAATATGTCTCTCGATGCTTGGTTTGTCAACAAGTTAAAGCTGAGAGACATAAGTCTAAGGGGATGTTACAACCATTACCCATACCCGAATGGAAATGGGAAAACATCACTATGGACTTTGTCACAGGACTTCCTAAAACATCCAAAGGCAATAATGCTATCTGGGTCATAGTTGATCGTCTTACAAAGTCTGCACACTTCATTGCTATTAGAGAGGATTTCTCTCTAGATCAGCTTGCCAGGATATATGTAAAGGAAGTGGTAAGATTGCATGGAGTACCACTTTCTATTATATCTGATCGAGATCCGAGATTTACCTCGAAGTTCTGGCGAAGTCTTCAGCATACTCTGGATACAGAGTTGAGTTTCAGCACTGCTTATCATCCCCAGACAGACGGTCAGTCTGAGAGAACAATTCAAACCCTAGAAGATATGTTGAGAGCTTGCTCTATGGATTTCCAAGGAGGTTGGGATCAACACCTACCTTTGGTGGAATTTTCTTATAATGATAGCTTTCACTCCAGTATTCAGATGGATCCTTATGAAGCTCTCTATGGAAAGAAATGCATGACTCCAACTTGCTGGGATGAAGTTGGGGAAAGAAAGCTATTAGGACCTGATCTCGTTGATGAAATGGCAGAAAAGGTCAGATCTATTCAACAACACATAAGAGCAGCTCAGAGTCGACAGAAAAGTTATGCCGACAACCGAAGAAAAGACCTAGAGTTTGAAGTGGGCGATAAAGTGTTCTTACGAATATCTCCCTGGAAGAGGGTTATGAGATTTGGAAAGAAGGGGAAGTTGAGCCCTTGATATATCGGTCCTTTCGAAATACTGGACCGTGTTGGGAAGGTAGTTTACCGATTGGCGCTTCCACCGAATCTCTCTCAAGTTCACGATGTGTTCCATGTATCTCTCCTGAGAAATTACATACCAGATCCTTCACATGTACTCAACTCAGAAGTTGTACCGCTGGAGCAAGATCTTTCTTATTAAGAACAGCCGATAGAGATTCTGGATCGTAGCGAAAAAGTCCTATGAAACAAGACCACTCGCTTGGTGAAAGTTTTATGGAGGAACCACCAACTTTAAGAAGCTACATGGGAGCTTGAGGATATGATGAGGGAGAAGTATCCTCATCTGTTTGTTACAAAGTGATGAATTTCGAGGGAGAAATTCTTTTAAGGGGGGTAGAATTTAACACCCGAGACTTTTATGTTATATAAATCATCAAATGAATCTTTTTCTACACAACACTTGCTTGGCTTTCTTTACACGCAATCGCGACCTTCCTCGATAGCTTGCGTCGTACGCAATACCGAGTTTCACTAAACAACAATATGCTATTAAAACTAGCCGTTATGAATAGTAATAACCACTTTTTGAAATTTTATAAATTTTATTTTTCAAAATGGACTTCATTTTTGGACTCAGAATATCGAAATTAGCCTAGGGTGAAATTTTGGTATTTTTCTGAAAACTTTCAATTTTTGATGAATAGTGAAACCACTAAGTGGTAGGTTAAAAACTGAATTTTTCATAAAACTTAATTTTACCGCTTCTGTGAATGGAATTTCGAAAATCCGACAGACACGGTTGATATCAGTAAGTAAAATGGGGTTCAATGAGATAAAAATAATTTTTTGGTGAATAGTAACTTTTTACTTTTTTTTACCGCGGTTAATAGTAAATAGGGTAACTAAGGGTAAATATGATATTAATATTACCCTAACACATGTACTAATTCTATTGGACAAGTGTAATTAGACCAAAAACAAACTTAGGAATAAAATATGACCATTTAGGCCCACTTGGATTAGATTAGGACATTTATTATTAATTTATTTAAAGAAGGGTTAAAATAGTTAAAATCAAAGTTTAATAAGTAAATCATTTTTAATATGGGGTTATACATAAGATAAATTCAATTGTAAAAATTCATTAGAAAGCTAAAAAGATTTCCTACCTGATGATATTTTATTTGTAATTTTTAGACATCAAATAATTTAATTTATTTAGGACACAAAGATGATGCAGTAATTATCTTATTAATGAAATATTGACATAATTGATGTTATAAACACCAAAATAAATGTAATTTGAGACTTTTTATGAATTCCACCAATTTTCTAGGTTACTATGAGATATTAGTGTTGATTTAATCAACTTTTTTCGAACATATAATTCTGTTATGACTTTCACAAAAATCATATATCAAATAGTGTCAAAATTGACACAAAATAGTTTTTAAATCAAATATTATATTACTAATTGTTATTTTATTCCTAAAAATCTAAGGTTCGGCCAAATGACTTAGATAAGGATATATATATTAATAATAAACAATTTGGGGTTCGTTTGGCATGTTATAGTAAGTGTATTAACCATATAGTGAAAGACAACAAAAAGACACGGTAAAAGTTAAATTAATTAACTTAGAGTTAAATCGAATTGATAAGGTTAAAATAATACCCTAAACTTGTCTAAATCCTATTGGATGATAGGATTGCGACCCATCCCCACTTTAGCTTCAAAATAAGACCCTTTGGGACCATTATAAACCGATTTTGACTTTAATATAAAATAATATTTTGAGATATTCCAAAGGTGCCCCTCTCCTCCCTTATAAAAGGGCACCTCCTCCCCCTCCTCCTCACACCAATTTGAGCACTCAAGCTCGGCCATCCCCTGCCATTTTCTCCTCTCCACTTACCTAGAATAATCCTAGAGGTCCTGGTCTTCTCCAAAGACCAATCTTAGTTCCTTAAGTGGAGGATTCAAAGAGGCGTTCCAAAGAAGTGGTAATATCCATTACCGATCCTTTCAATTTCTTTCTTCTTCAACGTCTTCTTCTTTAGTTGTTTCATGACAAAGTAATAACATCAGTATTACTTACATACTGATATGTTTTTATAAATATGAAACAACCCTAATTCACCTTCTATCCATCCTACGGAAAAATGAAATCACCGCACGTGCGTACGTACGGAATACCGTCTCCACGCCGTGGTGTAATCTATTTTCCACCATCACCTTACAAGGATGGGTATAATGGTGTAATGAGTAACTATATATTATTATTATGAAGTAATATTGATACTTAAATAATATATATCTACTCCAATACAATTCCACGATCATAGGAACGATATCATCACTTGTGCGTACGTACGGAATACCGTCTCCACGACGTGATGCGACTCGTTCTACATGATCTTCATTTCATAATGATTATATAAATGAATTGAATGAATGAATATGGTATATACTACACTAATACCATTCTGTAAATGAATTATCTATAACCTAAAGATAAGAATAAGAATTTATTCGACAAAACACGCATAAGAACAAAAAGTTATAAAGACCCGAGTAACAAGTAACAATGAAATATTACTAACAAGAAGCTAATAATATGACCATATATGATATCATATCAATATGTATGATTCTGGAATAAGTCAATAACATTATTTAAACCATTATACAGGAGCTTCGGACACGAACAAAGCAAATCGGACCTAAGGTAAGGGAAATATCACAATCTCATTTTTATCTGAGATTGTTTATTCGTAAGTATTTACTGGGGTGTATTTTATCATCCACATCCATGTTTCATCAATATGTAATATTATTTCCATCCACCTACAATTTTTTAAATCCATTTTTACCCTTCGGTGAGTTTTTAGTAATATCTATGAAAGGAATCTTTTTTCGTACAAGGTACCTTTTGACTTTTCCAACAAAAGTACGAAGAATGTTTTTTTAACTTATACGACATGAATGGATTTTTAAAACATTATTTCCAAGAAGCTTCCTTTACAAGTTTTCAAGTTTATTTTTAATCAACTTCTTTTATTTTAAAGTTGTATGACATGTTATGAAAGGAAAAATGTTTTTGAAGAAGAAAGGATATTTTCCTCAAGAATGGAGTTCAAGTGTTTTATCAAAATTATTTTCCATCTAAGATAATAAAGGGTTCTGTTTTTATCCCTATTATTACATGGATTTGATTATGTTGTGATGGAAACATTTTTATGAATTCCTTTATCTTATATGAATTGTTTTATGATGTCATGTTGTTTAAGAATCCCATTTTTATTACATGGGTTACGCTATGATGTATGGTTTATGATTATGTGGCACACATAAGAAAGGATTCATTATAAGATGGGTGGGACCTATATCTCCCTCCAATGCATTGGGTAAAGATTTTATATCTCATGAGATAGACATGGCTGGAACGGAAGGTTATTTCGGTTCAGTGATACAGGACTGAAATGAGGAGTGAACTCGGTTCAGAAAGGGACTTTGTCCACTAAGATAGTCTTGGCAATGAGTCATGACTAACAAGAAATTATTTTCCATGATTATGTGTGCATGCCAAAAAGTTTCAAGTCTTATGTTATGATTATGGGGATCTCATTTTCACTTCTATGATTTATTCCATGATAAGATATTATGATCTCTTTTGCAGGTTTTGATTTTCAAAAAGATATGATATGATTTTTATTTCCTTTATTTGCCCTTGCTGATCATTTGAGCTCACCCTTTTATGTTTTCTTTTCCCCAGGTCCGGAAGATGGATATTAAGTAGAATATGCTAAAAGGGACTCTAGATATGATGAAATAAATTGGAGACACTGTAGAAGATTTATGAACCAGTTGTTTATGTTTCCCAGTTTCTAAAGACACTATACCTATACGGTCCTTTGTGGTTTTGTCATACGTTGTAATAAGTGTGCTTCAATTTCGAAGTATTAACAATGTATGTAAAGTATGGGTCGTTATAGTCTGGAACTCTCTGAGGAAGATCACGTGGTCTAACCCTCTTAGCCCCAAGGTCTAGAGACTCTCTGAGGATTCTATCTCAGTAAATTACTTCTATAGCCTTAGGTGTACCACTGACTCTCTGAGGAAGCTCACTCGATCAATTCTTCCTCTATCCTGGGAAGGTTCTTAAAGAAAATTCAAACAAGGTAAGACTCTCTGAGGAAGAACCCTTTTTCTACCCTCCTGTAGTCTATAAAAAAAATCGAAGACTCTCTGGGAGTTCACTCGGTCCATCCCCTATAGTCTAATGTCCAAGAATATCTGAGGAAGCTCTCTCAGTCTACCCACTTGTAGTCTATAATGTCTAAGACTCTCTGGAAAGCTCACTCGGTTTATCCCTTATAGTCTATAGCACCAGATTCTCTAAGTCCCATGCCAGTCAGTGCATAATAATGCTATGAGGCCAAAGTAAACCTATAGAGATACTTGGATAACCAAAGTACACCTATAGAGCTACTTGTATATCATTCTACAGAGCAAAAAACACGTTATACAAAAACACTCCATCCTATAGTCATAAGGCATAGAAACATGTGTAATATCCAAGGCAACAAAGACCCAAAGGTCAATAACAGAAAAAGTATGGCAAGACATTCAAGCACAAAAAATTATCCTCTAACATGAATAAATTACCTCTACACCAGTATATATGCAAGGAAAGAGAACAATAGGGGTAAAAAGGTAAACACACAATACCCCATTCACGAGTATTGGTGGAAGTTGTACATAAAACTCAAAATCTTTGAACAGTAAGGCACAAACCACCTACCTCCATCCTAGGAGATCTATATACATGAACCATGATGACAATGCTCGAATCAGATAATACATGGAGGAATGATGGATTGTTTAAGATCCACATATTCTCGGTGCTCTCAGATGAACATGACCAAGAAGAATACGTTTATGGCGATCTAACGTGACCCTGGTCCGTTTAGTGAATAAAAAAAGTACATGGCATGTACTTTTAGAGTACACGACATGTACTAGGTTTTTCCGTACTCTGCTTAAATCATCCTCCACATCACCTCTACACATTGTGTGTGTGGCCCGGACACGGCCAGCACACAGCTTCGAGTGGGAAAATAGTACATGGTGTGTACTCAGAATGTACACAGCGTGTACGTCGAAAATTTCTAGAGAAATCATTTTTCTCAAAAACTCAAGAAAAAGGAAGGCCTAACTAAAAACGAAGATCCAGGTTCTTACACAATTCATGCCTCGTATTTATCAAAACAATCATCTTGCATCAAAAGTGTAGTGTTCCATTAAGAGACCAAGACCACTCATCCGAGGTATCTCCACTTTAAATATTCTTGTTAAAGTGTTTAAAATCTTCATCCTCATCCAATACTAGTATAATTATATCTTCTGTAGATGATTCATCATGATAATGAGCTAATAATACTTACCTTCTATCTCTCCATTCATCTAGGCATATCTCAATAAACAATCCCATCAAGCACCACACATCCACTGATTCCTTCACTATATGATTTAGTAATTCTCTTCTCAAATTTCATGAGACCTCATTTAATTTTCTTGGGGTGTATGAAATGTCAAAATAAATGTTTTAAGGGTACTCTACCTATTATCTCTATTTTATGTTCATATCCCTTTAGGTGAAGATATACTTCAGACTCTTATTGTCTGAATACACAATAAAATGCTTCATGAAGAGGTGGTGGTGTTATGTATTAAGAGCATTAATCACTACCTACTACTCCAGATCATGAATGTGTAGTTCTTAACAACAATCCATAATTACCAATATTCATAAGCTACCACATGTATTCCATGCATCATAACACAACCCAAACCCATACCTGAGGCATAAAAATAAACATCATATCCTAAAACTGATATAGGAAGGATCAATAATAGAGAAGAAAATAATATATCTTTCCCATCCTCAAAATATATCTATAACTAATCACTCTAAATGAACTTCACACCATTATAGGCTAACTCTATAATAGGAGTTTCAAGCTTGAATAATCCCCAAATAAATCACCTAAAATAACTAGCTAATCCCAAGAAACATCTGATATTAAACATGTTTTTGAGTAACTCCTAAGACATCAATGAAGAGACCAAGTGGTTTGTGATGTTGATTTTCTTTCAATAACATAAGAATATGAAAAATTATTGAGTTTTTAATTGTGATGATTTTATATATGGTATGAAATTCCAAATAAATGTGTCATTGGTTATTTTATTTTGACACATTTTTTACATCATTTAATGACGATTCCCCATAAAAATGATTTATTTTTCATAAGGAGTATTTGAAGTAGTTTTGGATTAATTTTGAGTAGGTGGGTTTTTGATTTTATATTGAATGCGCCTTACATAAGGAGGATTTGAATTGGTTTGTAGTTTAATTATTTGAAGGTTGGTTTTTTATTTTCTACGGAATGTGGCTTTTTTTAATATAGTGCATCAAAAATTTACTAACAAATGTGGAAGTCCTAGATAGGTCGACCAGAGCCTTATGTTGGACCTTAGAGGGTCGACATGGCTGAGGGACTATCCCAGGAAAACCAAGAGGTGGCGTGGTGGGTGGAGGTGCACACCCATAGGGGCGCATGCATAAGTGGAGCAATGACTTTGCTGTGTGGCATGGAGGAGGAGGAACAATCATCATAGGGTGGTGTTAGGCAGTAATAGGAGCACATTATAACCAATTTTGGTAGGTATAATAAGTGAATTGTATTATAAAGGAGAAATAATATTGAGGGAGTTTCAATGTGGGATGTGCTATTTTAGCTCCAAAAGAACACCCATCGTTCGATCACTCGATATGATTTTTCTAAGTCATCTGATCAACTTTTAAACACCATTTGAGCTCGTCCTCTACCTAGAGTTATGTTGGAGTGCAGTTCATAAATATTTTCTTACCACATCGATAGTACCTTGATCTGTGATATCTGAGATTCATTTGAGTGTTTTTATGATCCTAATATAATCGAAATCATTATTCAACATCATTTTCATAATATATGGATGAATAAACCATGACTTCACTATGAGAAAAATATTGAATTTTTTGTGATGATGACCTTGTTGTCGAGAAGCATGGAGTAACTCAGCGAACATATTATTGGTTCTTTTCCTATAAATACCATGACCTGCAACTATGTTTGGTTGTAGAGTTTTAAATGTTAGGTTCCTATTGAAGTTGATCCTCTGTGAATCGCTCCAGTTTGTGAAGGGTTCTGTACAAACTATATTTTTGTAAAAATTTGAAGTATTTTCCTGAGAGTACTCAACTCATTCATATCACACTCTAGGTTCTTCGTGAAGAATTATGTTCTGTGAATCCACTTGGAATAATGTGATGAATGTTTTCTTGGCTTGCGTGGTGATTAAAGAGAATCCATGCATCCTCATTTTTTATGACGACATTGATATTCACACACCTATTCACAGAGACCTCTGCATATAAAACTGTTTGTATGCATACTATGCATAAAAATTTAATTGTGTGAAAAGTACCCAGGGTGATAAATTATTTCATGAAAATCATTATCACATAAGAAGGAAGGGAAGTGGAAATTCTAGTTTACATACATAAAGGTCGTAAGAGTTAATTCATTGTTTGAGGCATATGTTAATTAAGAAATAAATAGTGACTTGTGACTCTATATTTGATTTTCAGTGAAGCTTGAGTTAAGTTATCTTGAAGAATTCATAAGAATAGAGTGTCACAAACTCTTTTTCTGGACTAGAGGAAAGAAAAAATGGGATGATTTAGTTAGTAATCCTATTCTAGATTTTGTATCATGTGAGATCTTCTTGTTTTCAATCAAGTTCGGATCTATGTTTTTTCATTAAATTTAAGAGCTTGGCATGCTATCAGTTGGCTTCATCCACTATTGGGTATTACTCACACACTACATGAGTAAATGTACTACACTTTTTAATAGCTATAGAAGTAATATCCCTATAGCCTCTTCTTCCTCGTACTATATATTTAACAATCACATCGATGAACTATTTTAAACATTTAAGAGACAATCATTAAAATAATAAACAGAATGATATTTGGTAATGTATTACATAGAATAAATTTTTTCAAAAAATAAGTATTATGATATATTGGTGGTGGATTAGTCTGGAGGTGTCTCAAATTCTTGTAGTATGACACTAACGGCATGACATTGGTAGTGTTCTAGACTTATCCAGAATATCTCTTCTCTTGCAGTGTCTCAAATGGCGGTGTCTCATACTTATCCCAAATTATGTGTTAATGTTATGAAGATGGAGGTATATCATACTTATCCAAATTTATGTTTTGGTGGTGTATGTATAATGGTGTCTCTTCTGGATGTATCTCGTCTGATGGTGTCTTCGACATAGTGAGATTTTCTTGCTGGTAGTGAGTCAAGGAAAATAGGGTCTCGGGTTGGCGGTGTCTGTCTTAGCGGTGTCTCATCCTTTTTCAAATTCATCACTTATCGTAGAATATGATATTGTTATAGAAAACATGAAATTCATTTATATTGTTATAATTTGATCTTATGACCATTTAAACAAGGAGTTCAACAATTTGGTTACTCTAATTTTTTTGGATAGTTATTAACCATTAAATTCAATATTCTCAATGTTAATTTATAGATGTTGTATATTCAGTTTTGGAAAAACTTAAATTCTTGTAATATTATTTCTCAATGGTTTAAATTTAAATAATCATTCATATATTTTTGTAATATTTTCATATCATTTGGTTGTTTTTGGTTTCATATTTTTTTTTCATTTTTACATCTATTAAAATTTGAAAACATTATGTTAAATGTAAAGTATCTTTTTGATAAGTTATGGAATCTAGAATTCCAAAGATAAAAAACGTACTATTAATATTTAAAGGTGATTTATTTGATTATTTTGAAAATATTTAACATTTTTTCTTGGCATGTGAAGTAATTAGTGGCCACAATGAGGGTTTTATAGTGAATTACTAGTGATATTTTTCTATCATTTTTCAGTCGATTAAATTTGAGACATATTTTTTATAGTCACCGCTTTCTGTTAAAAATATTGTAGCTTAATTTTAAAATATTTAAAATAATAATTCAAAGTTTTTCATCTTTCTGTTAATATTTTAATGTGGGTTTCTTGATTATTTAAATGAAAGTTAACTTTTTTTGTAAACAGAGGTAATTATGGGTTATAATGAAAGACCTAAATTTAATTTTTGGGATCTTATACTATTATTTATTAGTGGTTTAAATTTCAAATATATTTTATGCAGTTGTATGATCCTTTCATAATGTTAAATTTCTGTTTTCTCAGGGTCAATAACATAAATACAATACATCGTTGATAAATTTTATTCAGGAACCTTGGTGTTAAAATTTGGATACATGATGTTGAAAATCTAACAACATTGTTTTAAATTCTAAATGTTTTCTTGATTCTTTAAATTTTTTCATAACTATTAAATTTTTTAACTTAGTGTTAAAATTGGTAAATTCATTGTCAAAATATATAAAATCACTATTAAATAGATACAGACTCAAATAATTCATGCTTTTTCTATATTCTTGAGTATCTAAAATATTTTTTATCCATTTCTGTTGAAGGGTAGAATAGGCTTAAATAAAGTGGAATGGATCCTTTTGGTTGTTTAATTTTCAAAAAAAAATTATTTCTAATATTTTTTTACCTTTTTTACAAAACCAGGTTAAATTTAATTAGTGATGGAATTTTATTTTTCTCTGTAATGTGTGGTAATTTTTAAAATTGTATAGGTGCATATAGATATTCTAGGTATAATATTATTTTATATTAGATGTATGGTCGAAACATCAAAAAAACAAAAATAAAAAAATATAATATAATAGATAATGAAGATAGGGTAGTTGTAAAAGTTCAATGATTTATACCTTAAAATATTTTAAATTCTATATATTCTACATATTTATTTGAGGATGAAGGATTGTGTTTTTTTAGGATAAAATAATTTTTGTTAAAAATGAGATTTGGTATATCATTGTTTTTAAAATGAAATCACATATCGGGAGATCTCATTGAGAAGCTGTTAGATTCCTTTGACCATTGAATATGTTTGATAACTATAATAGGAAAGGTAATGAATATTACCTTGGTCGATGTTAATTACACATTAGGCCTTCCTTTTAGAGTAAAATACATCATTTTCTAAAGGGATAATCACGATTACATAAAAATGAAAAATATTTACATATTAAATAAGTTAACCACTTAAAGGGAAGACATTATTAAAGGCATAGATTACAAGGTATTTTTTGATGAGATTTATGTTTTTTATGTTAGGGATATTTTTTGAATCCCAATTACAGTTCTTTTTCAATGATATAGATATCATGATGTTGTGTGGCTTCTAAAAATTTACAGAATGGGATTGGTCATAATTCATTTTATCAGATCATTATCAAGATGTGTATATCTATAAGAAATAAATTCCTAAAGGAAAATAAAAGAATCATGTGGTAAGTCTCTTGGTTGTTCTATTAGTATTTTTAAAAATTTTCAAAATGTATTGGATTTTTTTATATGTTAATAAATTTTTTATATTAATATATTTATACTTTAGTATAACAATTTTTTCATCCACTTCCCAATTAATGATCTTCATAATCATGGCACCTAAAAGGTTTGAAAATTTTACAATGAAGAAACTCTACAAATACAAGTGAAATTTGATATAAATTGTAAATAAGGAATTTCATATCCCCCTATTACATATTCAAGGACAAGTTTTACCAATATATCATTATTCACACATCTAATAAAATATTTAAGTTAAATTTACAAAAATCTTCTTGTTAACAGAAGCATATTAAAATTTGGAATATTAATATTAGAATATGGATACTCACTATTTTAATATCATATCATACCATTTAATTATGGGTTTTTGGTGTAATTTTTTTGAATATATATAAAAAAAATTCTAAAATTTTCATTTTAAATGATCGGTGTTAAAAATTTTATTATTATATATAAATTCTGGAAGCATTTAATTCAAATATGGATGGTTCATTTTAAAATAATCATGACAAAATCTTCAATTATAGTGTTTAAATTTGTATTGTTAGTGTCATAATTTTTATTGTCTGTGTTAACATCTAGGAATATCATTTTTAAAGATTCATGAAAAATTTTGTAATGTTATTGTTAAATTATGTAATGTTAGTATTAAAATGTGTATTTTTAATGGTAAATTACAAAGGCATAACGCTAAAATATATATGGTTCATTTTAAAAGTCTCATGTCCAAATAAATAATGTTTATGTTAAAATATTGATGGTCAGTGTTAAATTTTGGATTTTGTTTTTAAACACAAAAGTATATGCATATAAATATGAATATTAGTGTTGCTTTTTTTATTATTAATGTTTAATTTTCTAAAAAATACATATCAAATTCTCAATGTTAAAATATGAATTTTTATTTTTATGTTATGGAATCTTAGTAAAAAAATTAGACGGTTCCTTTTAAAAATTTTACATTAAAATATGCAATGTTTGTATTGAAATATTGATACTCAGTGTTAAAATTTGGATGGTTAGTGTTAAATTCTAGAATCTAAATGTTAAAATATATCTTATTATTTTTAAATTATAGAATCTTGATATCAAATTTCCCGAAATATTCATTTTAAATTCTCAGTGTTAAAATGTGTATAGTTTTTGTTATATTCAAGAAGATTTGTGTTAAAGTTTGGATGGTTAATTTTAAAATATTTATCATAAAATTAGTAATATTAGTGTTGAAATTTGGATCCTCCGTGTTAAAATATGAATTATTTGTCTTAAATTCTATAATCTTGCAGTTAAATTTCCTTAAAACCTTATTTTAAATAGAAGGTGTTAAAATGTGTGTTGTAATTTTTAATTATGGAATCATTGTGATAAAATATAGATGGTTCATTTTAAAATATTCATGTTAATATTTTTAATTCTATATGTAAAATTTGGATGCTTAGTATTAAAATTAGTATGCTAAGAGTTATATTATAGAATCTTAGTGTTAAAACTTGAATCATTTCACTAAATTATGGAATTCAATTGTTAAAATCTGGGATCTGGTTTCTAACATATTTTTTACCATTATATCTTGTAGGATATATATATGTATTGTATAATGGATATGTTAAAAGTTTTAATGAAAACCTACATGAAATCCTTAAATTCAGGTAATATATTATAGGAAGGTTATATTGTTAAAGTTGATAAATTGGATGTTTTTGAAAAGGAATATATAAAAGAAGAAGGATATTTTAAGGACGATTATGTGGATATTGAAGAGGAAGGAGAGGAGGTATAAGAAGTTTATGAGGTGGATAAATAGATGGAGGAAGATGAAGAGGATTAAGAAGTGGTGGTGGTAAGTGAAGAAGTTTATAATGAAGAGGTGTAAGATGTCTAGATTAATTTGGATTGTCAAGAAGAAGTAGACAAATATAATTTTGAATAAATATTGGGAGAGTTATCTGAGGGAATGTATTTGATGGTGTAATAATTAAGGAACATGAAAAATATGGTTACCAAACATTCAAAATCCACTCTATGGCTAAAGTGACATTAAAAAGATATTTTATGATAGGTGAACCTAGGAAAGGGATCATGGTAGAAAAGAGGGATAAGATATTATTATATTAATATTTTTACGATTGATAATTTAATCAATTGTTTTTAGTATAGTTTTTGACATTTTGTTTTCATGTAGAGTCATCGTTGAAATGTATTACTACCTAAATAATGAATTGTGTTGTATTTGGGCCCTATAGAATAGGTCAACAACTAGGTTTTATATTGTTCCATAGTAATAAACAGTTTTTTATAAAACTCATCAGTGTCATATAAATTATAATGTTGGAATCGTTGAGGTCAACCATGATTGTAAGACATATTTTCAATGATCCTAAGTCTTATGGATTAGTATCCATACAGAGATTTGATTCATTATTCATGGTACTAATTTTAAACATATATAATTTTATAAAACACTTCGGTATTGTATCTCATATATTGTGAATATCTATTATAATAAAATAAAATAATATCTTGTAAACAGGAATGGAATGTTATTGATGTTTTATTATATGTCTCACAAAATGTTTTGGGTGAAACATAAAAGAGTGTTATCTCATTTTTTTGCAGTGTTTCTAAATGGTGACTTGTTTTTATACAATGTTGTCTTATCCATAAAAAACTACATGTTATTTACTCTTACATGATATAAAATCCAATAATATAGAGAAGAAAATACCATTTAACTTAATGGTAATTCAACTTAACTTAATCTTTCTTTTTTTGGTTAAGAAAATTAGTTAATGTTTTAGATAGTTTTAATTCATTGTTTATGTTGACTTTAATATAGATTGATTTCCATGTTAGTATATATTATAATCTTCCACAACAGGTTTGATCATTTTTATAAAAATTTATAGTGGTGTATTTATATGTTTAGATACAATCTAATTGATAAAATATGTTACATGAATCTATGTTTTCTAATAAATTATTATAATATAATAGGGATTATTTTTCTTATTTCTAAGTAATAATTATCAAATTCACTAGATCAGATACCCTGAATAATAGGAAAGAATGAGTGATATGACTGATTATACTGATGTATATATTTTAGACTTCTATACATATTTATACTTATATCTATTATTTATAATTTTTTGGTGATCTATTTCTATAATAAAATAAAAAGTAAAAGTGTTGACATATACAAGTTGTTGAACCATGATCTCAAAGAAATATTGACAAAAAAATTGAGGTGTTATCCAGTTAAATCCATTATTTGAAGAAACTATGTATTGGATATGAAAATTGAAACTGATTTTGTGGGTATAATAAAAATATGTATTAGAAATAGAAAAACTGACTAATTTGGTGGGTGATTGGTAATGATTGTTTATTGGCCACACAGTTGTACCAAAGAACATAAAAACAGGAATATATATTTCATTATTTACTAAATCATTGGGTTTTTTAAATACAGAGTTGTTCCTCACCTCAATATCATGGAAACATAGAAATAGTACTATTGATATTTGAAAATTAGTTTTAAAATAATATTTCATGATAATCACTTTTAAAAATGGATATAATTAGAAATGTTAAGAATTTTTTGAAATGGTAATGTGTATTTTAACAAATAAATTTTTACAAATATATGAAGTAATATTTATACTATCCAAGAAACTGTTTTCTAATAGACATATTTTATAACTAAAGGTATTTAATTAACACTAATGGTATACTAAATCCATTATAAAAACAAATATAAGGAGTATTTACAAAAAAATTTCAAGATAACTCAACATAAATATAGACCGAATAATAATGTACATTTTTTACTAAAGGCCTAAGAGATGTGAACACTTGTGTTACTTTGGTAAATAAAATAATGTTACATAATTTCTTATTATGTTTCACTCTTATTACATAGTATATGACTAATCATTTGAGCATATATATTTCCTTTCATGTCATACAGATTACCCTTATTTCCCTTACTAATTTGTATCATATATTTATACCTTAATCATTTTTAACATATTTATGATATGAACCATTTTTGATTCATTAATAGTTTTTTCCCTTATTAGGTGTTTAAGCTCACCCCATATTATGTTTTTCAATCCCATGGTTTTGAGGATGATTATAACATATAAGTTGTCTATAAGGGGGTCTAGTATGGCACGATTATGGGGAAATGATCAAAATCATTGTAAAATAAATTTTTTATATAGATAAAATGAAAATGATATTAAACCATCAGTTCATGGGACTATGAGATTATAGTGAGGTGTAATGTTAAATGTATTCATGTTTATCTTGGGTAGCCTCAATTGGTGTCAATGTCTACATGTAATAAAATGTTTTATCACCACACTCAGTAGTGAATATCTGTGGATCCTTAGTTAGTGTCATAGTAGTGTTTAGTTTTTGGGGTTATTTTAGTTATTTTTAAGAATTAGTACTAGAGAACATTTGTGAAAACCCATTGTATAATCCTTAGAAAATTAATCCTAAATATTTTGTAAAATATAGATCGTTTCACTTCCTAGAGATAAGATAACTATGGATACAACAAAAGTGGATATAGGTTCTAGTATTGATATAGCTAAGGTTAATAACCCTTAAAAGGTGGGTTGATTATTAACTATATTTTCACTAGATTAGTGACAATTGGGCGTAACTACACACTTGGGTTGTCACTATATTGGGATAATACATGCTTTATTCAAATAATCTTTTTGAACCATTACAAAGGATTTGAATATATTTTGATGACGTAGTATATAAATAGTGGGGTTAGATATCCTAATATGAAACTTACCATGGATAACCAATGAAAAACAGAAATATTTATATATTTATTCAATTATATCATAGTTAAATTGAAAGTTTCATAGGTTTAAATAAATGTTTCAAAGGAGAATACATCATTGAATTGGGTTTCCATATTCATATGATCATTTAATATGATTTTATAAGATATTATCATAACCATTGTGGTTTTAATATTTTAATTGAAATAGTATCATGAAAATGAAGCAATGAATGGAATGACTCTAGAAACTCAAAATACTTATAGTTATCTAAGGGTGGATTTGAAAAAAAAGATGATAATATCAATATATACCTATTATAAAGGAAAAAATGGCTTCTATATTCTTACCCAAGGTAGTGAGGTTAATAATATATCATGATTCTCGTTTACCTTTTGGTTGACCTTAGCTATTTTCTTTAGTGATGTGATATTAAAAACTGTGGGGATGAAATTTATTTAAGGGGGTTTTATTTAACGAATTAATATTTTTTAATAATTTATTTTTAAATAAAAACTATTTTGAAAAACTTTCTTCACACAAAACACTAAACTAAAAAAATAAAAAAAAATTATTAAGATAAAATATTCAAAAAATATGTACATGAAACCATGTACTACACACCATAGATGATTATATTCATTAAAAGTGTATAAATTAAAATTGGAAAACAAATAAAAATGATTAATATCTTTAAAATGAAGAGATCACTTGGATCATATTCACACTTGAGGATCACCATTAGTAGAACTAACTGAAAATGAGAAAGATAATCATGGATAGAAAAAGTATTATCCAAAATAGGGAATGAGAAGTCTGACTTGAGAATTAATAATGAAATAAAATTTTTTAGTTTGTCGATATATTAGAATAAAATCTGGCCTTTATAAATATAGTCATAAAAAATATGGTGATTGGTAATATATTCATTGTAGATATAGTTGTCAGATATAAATGTATACAATCAATATAAATAAAGTGTATATAGTTAATAAAAAATTTAACCATCATGTTTTTGAAATAATAAATATTAAAATAAAAATATAATATTTAATTACAATATTTTTATTATAATTTTTTTATTTATTAAAAATATTATTATCAAAAAAAGAAATTATAAAAACAAAATAAGTATTTTTTTAACATTATATTGATATAATTAAATTATTACAATATAAATTATTGTTTTTTAATTTTATTTGGGTCAACATTATTTAATATTAAGGAGATATTTTTAAAATAACTATTTTTCTAAAAGTGTTGTGAATTTTTATCTTAATAAAACCAATCACTAAAAATGAATGATTTTAATAAAATGTATTCATAATATAAACAAGGAAATAAGGTAACAATCAGCTTACAATTATTACTTATTTTGTGATAAGAATAAATTCATTTTTTTCTCAAAAATGTATTTTTCTCTAAAATATGATTTTTATGCGTTATGCATTTTTGTTTTAAATTCCCTAATATACTATGGTTAAATGATGATAAAATTTATTATTTATATGAATAATATATTTACACTTAATATAAATTGATAGGAAATAAGAATAAGATCATTTAATATTTGAAAAATTCATCTTCCATAAAAAAATATTTCATTACATTTTAGATTTCTTTTTTAAAATTTACCACCTATGTTTTATAATATTAATTTTAAAAAATGAGCATAATTTTTGTATATCACGCAATGATATTAACTTTATATAAATTATTTGGTTTTATTAAAAATTTATTTTAATAGAAGAGTGAAAAATACTATTTTTAAAAATATCATGACTTTTAGGAAGTCATTAGGATATAATAATAACATAAAATTTATGAAACATTTTTATTGATGAAATATATATTTTATAAGTAAAATTATACATTTTAAAATATTAATTCTAGTTTAAAACCCTATGTTTTACATTTTATAGTTTAGATTATATTTCACTCTAAAACTAATTTTAATGATTTATACATTAATTATTTAGAATTAATTTTCAACACTATTAGAACATGTATATAACAAAATAGATTAAATATTTAGAATTATAATGTCCAAATTATGTACTATGGATGATTTTTTTAAAGAAAAAAATAAATTACTTAATTAAAAATTAACTAACACGTTATTATTTAAGATTGTAAAAGGGTTAAATAAATAGGTTAAAGGCCTAAGAAAATGTTAAAAATATTCTTAAAATTAGTTTTTAAGGGATTTATAAACCTAACATCATCCCCTTTATATTATTTTCTACCTTGGAGCCAATTTCCATGAATAATGCACCTTATATTACGAAAATGTCACTCCTCTCACTTATAAATGGATCCCTTCAAGACCACACTTCTCCTCACAAAACATTTCTCTAGTTCAAAAAAAATATAAAATAATTTATCCCTAAAACTTTGTTAATGGGTTTTATCTCATAAATGGACCAACCTTAAAAGGCATAATCTTGTATTCAAATGATTTGTTCCAAGGTGTGAGGTGAAATTTTCCAAATTATGCATTTAAATTTCAATATTTGGCATCTTCTTCTTCTAACTAAAAGTTTATTATACCATAATAAAATAATAAAATTAGTATCATTAGTATTCTTAATTTCTATTATATTAGGGTAATAATAATTATCTACCATTTTATTTTTAAAAATTAAATACATTTTTATTATGTATTTGTAGTCTACCTACTTTATGAAAAATGTGTCTTATTTTTCCTCACCACATTACATGTATGGTTAAAGAGGAATTTACTGAATAAATATAGAATTTATTTTTTTTTATTATTCTGAAAATATAATTCTATTTCAAACTTTTTTATGTGGAAAATAAAATCATCATATATTTGTATGTGTAGACTATTGCCTCCATGAAATGAAATATTTCATTTTTCATTACAATCACAATTAGTTGATTATAAAAATATATTTATTTAATTGAAATTATGTTTATGACATGGTTAAGTTCATGTAATTTTTATATTTATATTTAACATGTAAATAATATGAAAACTTTTTCAGAAAAATTTACAAAAATAAGCATGTCACTAATTTCATTTTCAAGAATCATGACTAAGAACCTCATCGTATGAAATTATAACTATATAAATAATTATAAAAAATAATTTCTCTTAGCATTAATTACCTAATAATTATGTAATTGGTATCATAGAATAAGTATCAACATCAATATTTCAAAGAATCTGTGGAATAATGAAAATCACTAACATTTTATGATGAAAATAAACTATACTTAACAAATAAATGTGTAATATACAATTATAATGGAATAATATATATAGTAATATAAATGAATAAGTTTTTTAAATAGTTTATTATGGTGCTTAAAGAGTTTTTTTGGAAGTTAAGAGTAAAGCTAAGGAATTCATCATCATAGCTTTTATTCATTAAGACATATTACATACTCACAACTAGTTTTATTTTCCGTACTATGTATAATACCCTTCAAATTTCATTATCAACCATCCTTAAATTCAATGGATTTTCATTCCCATTTAATGTAATATATTTCATGGTCTTTCAATTCAAAATTTACTAAATCCATTAAGGGATTTCCTCCCTCAACTTCTTTTCTTAAGTAATAATTTATCCTTTATTACTTGGGTTCTATATGATTGATTTATTTTATCCTATTATGATATTACATTTCATTTCCTCTTTATTTTATAGGGAATTTATTTTTTATACCTATTACATCTTCTTTTATGGATTTCATTCTTCCATGTCTATATTTACACATCCCAGAAATTTTCCCCTTTATTATTTTGAAATCCAAATATGTATTATTTCTAGTGATCTTAAAATTTCAATTTAGGACTTTTCAAATGTAATATTTATCACTATTTTTATAGTATAGTTTTAAATATATTTATTTTTAGTATTTAAATGGGGTTTTCATTCATGCTTAAACATTTTATCTTCCACTCTATATTTCCTTTGAATAAACTTTATTAATTTTCAATGATCCATTACTAAAATTTATTTCTAAAAACATTTTAAGGAGTTTTCATTTAAATTAACAAAAAAATGTTGTTTTAAAAAGTTATTGATAAAATATTCTCTTTTTGATAATTGTAAGAAATGTTTTCAAAATAATATATTAAGTTTATATTTTATTTAACTCTTTAAATCCAATTTATATAACCCCTTTGAAGTTATGTTTTATTAATTACCTTTAAATTTCATTTCAGAATTTACCTTTAGGGCGATTGATTTTTTGGTATCCACTAATATAACTCCAATGGTTATTTTATTTTATACTTCTTTTAATGTTATGAAACCCATTTTATTTTCATGGGTTATTCGTGAAATGATATATGATTCATTTTATATGGAACTCATATATATATACACATATATATATATATATATATATTTGTGTGTGTGATATCATTATATGATCAGTGGGGTCCTATATAAACCTCCAATACATTGGATAAAGTTTGATATCCTATGAGAGAATTATGTTGTGTGTGTGACTGAGTAATTGTGGTTAATCTATGCTAACAAGATTTTATATGGGTGTAATTTTGATTACATTATACTCCCAAGATTGTATGTGGGTGTAATTGTGGTTAGGCCAAATCACAAGATTATTCATGGAAATAATTACTATTATTATATGTTCATAATGTTATGATTTCCATTTCTTATGGTTATTCCATATCTCAATGTTAAATGAATTTTTAATATTCCATGGATCATGATTATTGTCTCATGATTGTTTAATCTTATTACATGGTATATGATTATTAATTTGATAATATATATCATTTTAACATGTATTTCATATAAATATTATTGTTCCATGTTCCTTTTTTATTAAATATTTCTCCCAAGATCATGTTTTCTCACATTATTGTGATCTAGCCAATATATGATACGTTGATAGTTTATTTCCCATAATAAGAATTTGAGCTCTCCCCTTTTTATATTTTCCACTTTCATTGTTTTAAATAGGATGATAACCTATATTTTCTATAAAAGGAAGGTTAGTGTAATTTGTGTATTGATATATTTTCATAGGTGTTGTAAAATAAGTTGTTAATACATCTATTATTAAAAGACATTAAACCTTTAGTTCATGGGATGATGATATTATAATGATATTTAATGTGAAATTTTTTCATGTTTAACTTGGGTTGACAAAGTTGGTATCAAAGCCAATGTGTAATGAAATTTTTTATAACATCGAATTTGGATGTACAGGTTTGGGGTGCCCCAATAAATGATGATTGATGGAGATATAGAGAAATAAAATATAGAAAATACAACAATAAAGGCGGATATAAAATCAAAGGAATAAAATATGTATATTGATTCATTAATAGAGAAAGATGATAAAGTATCAGTTGATTCTAGAATAAGATGGTCAAATAGAATAAAAATAACACCAATATATTACTCATACTTTATCATTAATATTGATATTGCATACTTGTAAAGACCTAGAGATTTGAATGAAATTTGTTTTCTTAAATTCTTTGGAATTCTATGAGTCCACAGTTTCTAACGATGCCTGATTCTGAGGCCCGGTGTTCCCGGAATCAATTTCTGAAGTTTTGTTCGGGTATGTTCAATAAACTTAAGTGCAGGTTTTTCTAACTTTTTACCCAGTTTTCGGAATTTAAATCCAAGGACACCGATGAACTCGCAGCATCAATATTCTCTTAAGGGGACCTTTACCGTAGTTTCGTTTTATCGGATGTGGTAGTTAAAATTTGGGGTTCCCAATTAAAAATAATGATTGAAAAAAAATGTGTGTGACCACAATTTTATATAGATGGTGCTTAAAACCAGCAAAGGGAAGTTCAGGTAGGGCCAACACGCCACATAACCACCCATGGGAGGATATTGTGTGGGGGGGGGGGCACACGAGAACCTAACCCTTTAAACTCCCTTGAACTCCTTTTAACTCTTAGACTTCTATTAAAGTTCCAACACACCCATGTTATTAATTTTAAGAGACTTTTGAAATTCTTGCCAACCCCATGGAAATTAATTAAGTGTATCAAATTAATTAATTGTTTTTTTGTTTGAATTATTTTTACATGCATGGAAATATTAAATTGGGGAGCCTATTATTATTATTATTATATTTACGTTGGAAAATATTCTGTTGGGAGGAATTATTGGGAGGAGCTTTTGTTGGAATTATTATTTCTCTCGAGGAAGAATGTCGTTCTTCAACAAAGAAAACTCCACATCTCGAAGAACATGAAGCAAAACCTTCTTCAACCGGAGCATGAAAGGATTCACCCTCACCCACGAAGTACACCGTAGGTGTTGTCTCGACACGACGTTTAGAGCTCTACTTCCTCTAACATTGACGGAACAACGCCCATCATCCGGGACACCCGTCTTCTGTGACTCGTCAACGTACAATGCCGCTTACAAGGTAGTGGGTTTTGTATAATTTTAAATGAATAAAATTATACCCTCGTACTTGGGTGAATATATGTTGGATAATTGTTTGAGCCTCTAACGTGGAGGGAATGGGCTGACCAACAAGTATGGAACCTCTCCCGTTTCATTCTGGATGTGAGGTTTGTTGGGAGACAGCTGAATGGAAGGGAGCCCTTGATTTGAGGTCTTCACAGTAAAGAGCAGGTCTCGAGGAGGCCGTAGGAGTAGAAGAGAGTTAAAATGGACCACCAGAATGACTCTGGTGTCCCACAGAAGAGCGTGGCGGTGCGGTAGCACCGGCGACCGGAGGTGGCGGTCAGTACCGGTCAGCTACCTGGGGGCAAAAGCGCCCCTTGCGCACTGCCGGTAGAAGGCCATCGTGACACTGGCCACAACAGCGAAGCGGAACCCATGTCTGTAGGTTCCAGGAGGCATGGGCGGCACCAGCTAGCACCACCATTATAAAAAACCAAGGGGTCACCTGTTGCGTGGGCCGGGCCGCCTGCTGCGTGGGTCAGGCTGCCACGCGTAGGCTGGGCCATAGCCTCCAGGCTGGTCCATGCCCTAACAGGTCGGACCTAGACCCGGTTTGGGTCAACCGGTTTTGGGCCGACCCAGGGCGGGTTAGGTCGGGTCGGACCGGACCCAGACTCCCCTTTTGAGACCACTTTTGGTTTTTCACTCATAACATGAGCTACGGACCTCAGATCATCACACCATCAGTTGTGTAGGATTCCTTGGATCAAGATGATCATTTACGTATATTAAAATTGAGTTTTTGGTGAAGTGTGGGTATGGCCAAGTTGGTTTGATCTCAGAACCAACTCAGCCCTCGAAGCAGAAACACTTATAACTCTCAGACCGGGCGTTCGATTGACGCATCGTCTGTCGCGTTGGGTTCTTTATGATGAGACGGAACTAAGTGATACATAAACATGGGAATTCATGATAGTTTATGTATCTACAGCATTGTTCGAGGAGCAGATCCTCCCAGAATCGAGCGTGCTGTGTGCGGGAACCCTAGAGCTGGCTGCGATGACTTCTGTACCGGGATCCTCCGTGGGTTCTACAGCAGTGACTTCTATTCCAGGATCCTACGTGGGTTTGATAGTGAATTAAGTACCAGGATTCTACGTGGGTTTGACAGTGACTTCTTTACCAAGATCCTACGTGGGTTCGACAGTGAAGACTAATGTACCGGAATCCTATGTGGGTTCGACATCGATGACTTCTGTACCGGGATCCTCCGTGGGTTCGACAGCAGTGACTTCTATATCAGGATCCTACGTGGGTTCGGCAGTGACTTCTGTACTAGGATCCTATGTGGGTTTGATAGTGAGTTCTTTACCAGGATCCTACGTGGGTTTGATAGTGATGGCTACTATACAAGAATCCTACGTGGGTTCGATAGTGATGACTTCTGTACCAGGATCCTCCATGGGTTCGACAGTAGTGACTTCTGTACTAGGATCCTACGTGGGTTTGACAATGATGAATACTGTACCGGAATCCTACGTGGGTTCTACAGTGATAATATTGTTCCAGGATCCTACATGGGTTCAACAGAGAAGATGATTCAGAGGCTACATCTAACCATCTCTACCCCTCTTTATGAGTTTTATTCATTTCTGAGCTGAGTCTTATCTTTTAAACATTGTCATCATGGTGATTGAACTTACTTCTTTTTTTGAATTGGTTTGTTCTTGGGCTCGTGAGTTGGATTCGGACCGAGTTTGGTAACTTAGGTCTATGTATGGGAATATAACTAAGTAGGGTTGGTTGATACTTCGTGGTTGTATCTTTCTTATTTTTCTTATCCTTAGTGGATATTGTGAGACCTCGCTGGTCTCAAGGTCCCTACTGAGTATCGTTATACTCACCCCCGCACAGGTTGCAATTGGACATCGTTGTGTTGGTTGTAGATGATGGACAACACTGACCGGGGTAGAGAGTTGCAGAGCTGGATGGTACCCAGAGGTGGACCTTACGACAAGTCAGAACATGGAGGAGACTCATGGATGTGAGTGTTGAGGTAGCCATATATACCTACCCTTCAGGTAGGAACTCCGGAGGACGATCCAGGAGCTACTCTTTACTTTCAGCTTTTTCCCCCTTTTTAATTGTACTTTTTGTTCAGTTGGGTTTGTATACTGGCCCATTTACTTTCCAGCGCACTATTTTGTATTCAGTTTTACATAGTGTTTACTTCCTATTGGGTACTATGTTGTGTGTTTTTACTCTTATGAAGTAAATGCTTTCCTAGATTAGGTATTTAAGCATTTGGTGCTAGTCGCCAGCCCCTGGCCTATGGAAGGTGGCCTTGGGGTTGTCCTAGCACGGGCCCCGAGGATGGGTCATGAAAAATTGGTATCAGAGAAGTCGGTTCTACCACAGAACTTGGACTCTGATTCTTTTAACGGTAATTGTGTTAAGTGCTTTGGGTGTGGTTATCAGTTTAGGGAAACCAGTTTTGGTTTCATGGCCGATGTATCCATACACTAGGACTCTAGCTTCTAATCTCTGACTCAGTGCAAGAAGACACTGATTGTGTGTGTGTTTCCTTTGAAAAAAACTTCATTGTGATTACTTGTGTCAACTCACCAGGTATATTGTTTTAACCGTGGATCACCTATTTCTTTTCAAGATGGCCCCACGAAGCCAGCCAGCTAGGGTTCAAAGTTACATACGAGATGGTAGCCCACCGAGCAACGAGGCTTCGGTGTAGGGCCATGTCACAGTGGAGGTACCAGTGGTGCCACTACCTGTTGGGCCGCCGATACCACCAGCTCTAGCAGCGGAGAGTGCCCACTGTCTGAGTGTGTTGCACGAGTTTCAGCGACTGCGGCCTCCCAGGATCCGAGGAGAGACTAACCCACAGGCAGTTGAGGATTGGATGGAGGCTGTTGTTAGAGTTTTCATATTGGTAGGGACACCATCCGACCTCATCGTGATCCTTGTTGTGAGTATCATGTAGGCAGCATTAGGAAGATGGTGGAGCCTGATGCTCCAGGTGCATGATGAGGCATTACTACTCGAGACAGACTTCGAGAACCTGTTCTGGGCAGAGTTTGTACCATCCACCCTTCGTGCGGTGTGAATTTAGGAGTTACTTAATCTGTAGTAGGGAAACATGACCGTAGCTCAGTACTCAGCATGTTTCACCGACCTCTCACGCTACTCTACGAATATGGTACGGGACCCATTCTTCAAGGCTCTGACCTTTGAGTAGGGACTCAGGCATGAGATCTGGGATTTAATGATCTCCCTCAACATCCTAACACAGACGTGGGTACTAGAGAAATCCCTCCTAGTGAACAGTTTCCTTGATGAGAAGTCTCCAACAGCGAGACCCACCACTAGTCGACACTCACCATAGTCTTTTGTAGCTGGAACTAGAAAAATGATGTAGGGGTCCAAGAGGACCAGACCCACAGGTGGTCGACTACATGACTCAGGTTCTGATGTTCGGGGCACACAAGACAGATCTAGCCATATGAGGAGCAGGCAGTGCTATGCATGTGGCGGGTAGAGTCACATGGCTTGAGACTGCCCAAACCACCCTATAGATGAGCAGTAGGCAGTATAGGGACCTCCCAGGTAGAGACAGAGGTTCGACTGTGGTGGTCTGCTGGGAGTAGTCGGACATGGTAGATGTGCTGACCGAGTAGTAGGTGGTGGACGACGTTTTGAGGCCCTACCACCACCACCATCAGAAGGACCACCCTGACCGTAGGGAATGGGTGGACATTGGAGAGCTCAGCTTCAGGCAGCTGAGGACTATGACCATTGTGCTCCGGGAGCTGGTTTACAGGAGCAGGACTAGTTCCAGGCACAGATTCCATTGTTCATGAAGCTTCTAGATTTGTTGATGTCATTATTTGTGGTTTCTTTGTGTCTATGGACTTTGATATATAGTAATAAAAGACACTTGTCCTTCTGACATTTGTTTTCCTTCCTTTTGTGTGTATAATACTAAGAGGTCCTGGTTAAAACCATTAACTTGACCCTCACATTCGAGATTCCTACTGGAGGAGACCCAGTGACCACACACTGATGCCGACAGTGTGACTCAGCCCTTGGAGGTGAGATTAATAATTGGATCTCTTAGTAGTATCATCGAGGCATTACGACATCATCCATGGCATGAATTAGTACCATTCATGTCTGTATATACTGTGTTAGGCAATGGGCGTGGTTCATCCAGGGGATGAGACCAGATTTCTCTTTTCTGAAAAAGAGAAATCTTAGTAGCTCTTGTTGGACGTAGGTGAAGATGGGTTTAGATGAACTCTTTTAAATTGGATAGTCTTACCCATAGTTTGTTGGGCGAACACTTTGCAGTCTACTCTGACCACCAGATTCTCAGGTATATCTTTTATCAGAAGGACCTAAACCTGAGACAGTGGCAATGAATTGAATTCCTCTAGGACTATGACCTTGAGATAATCTATACTCCTAGAAAGGGGAACGTTATAGCCGATGCTCTTAGTAGGAGAATAGGCATTCAACTACTAGGAGTGGCCACAGAGAAGTTGGCCGCATTGCAGATATCCTTTGTGGATCAGGATGGATCAGCCTTTCTACAGCCTCTCACAGTCACTTACCCACTTCTTCAGCGAGTTAGGGAGGCGCAGCATGAGGATGTGGACTGTGAGACACGACGTGCTCTGAAATCCTCAGGGTAGGAACCTGAAGGATTTTCTGATGGTGGAGAGCATGTCATTCCTTACAGAGGATGTACCATAGTACCAGTTGCACTTTAGGAGTAAGTGTTTCAGGAGTTACACACTTTCCCTTTAGCGGTACATCCAGCTGTGAAAAAGATGTACTGGGACCTTCGATGATAGCACTGCTGGCCAGGAATGAAGAAGGTAGTAGCGGATTTTGTCTCTCGATGCTTCACTTGTCAGCAATTGAAGGCAGAGCATCAGGTACTAGCAATCTTGGTTCAGCCTCTAGAGGTCCCAAAGTGAAGATGGATAAGATATCCAAGGACTTTGTGATGGGTCTTCCACGTACGTCCAGGGAACATGACTCGATTTGGGTGATCAATGACCAACATACCATGTTGAGAAAATTCCTACTGACTAGAGACGATACGAGTTACCATGGAAAAGGTGCAGATCATCCAGGAGCGGATGAAGACTACACAGAGCTGACAGAAGTCTTATGCTAATAGGATACGAAGACCACTGGAGTTCGAGGATGGTGACCACGTCTTCCTATGGGTCTCACCTCAACGAGGTATATGGAGAATTGGCTGGGGTGGAAAGTTATCTCGATGTTTCATCGGACCTTTCCAGGACCCCAACATAGTAGGAGAAGTGTCTTACCACATGGCCCTTACACCTTAGTTGCACAGGGTGCACGACGTATTCCAGATATCTCAGCTGAGAAGATACGTGCACGATCCGTCCCACATCATTGACCAAGGGGTTCTAGATATTGATGACGAGGCAAAATGCATGAAGGTTCCAGTAGATATTGAGGATAAATAGGAGCGGGTCCTACATGGTTGGTCGATTCCTTTGGTGTACATTGGCTGGAAGCATGTGATCCTCTTGGAGAGCACATGGGAGCGGGAGGCTCAGATGCTTGCTCAGTACCCACATTTCTTTCCCTAGTGTGTGTTGTAGATTTACAGGGACATAAATCTCTGAGGTGGGGGTAATTTAAAGACTCGGAAATTTCAAGTAAATTTTTTTCTTAAATTCTTTGTAATTTTACAAGTCTGCAGTTTCTTGACGGTGCCTGATTCTGAGGCCCGGTGTGCCTTGAATCAATTTCTGAAGTTTTTTCGGGCACGTTTAATAAACATAAGAGTGAGTTTTTCTACCTTTTGAACCAGTGCTCGGAATTGAAATCCAAGGACACCAATGAACTCACAACATCAGTATTCACTTAAGGAAACCTTTACCATAGTTGCGTTTTAGAGGATGTGGTAGTTAAAATTTGGGGTTCCCAATTAAAAATTAATGATTCAATAAAAATGTGTGTGAACACATTTTTATATAGATGGTGGTTAAAACAACTAAAGGGAACTTGGGGTGGGGCCCACACCCCACATAACCTCCCATTGGAGGATATTGTGTGGTGGGGACCACACGAGCACCTAACACTTTAAACCCCCATGAAATCCTTTTAACTCTGGGACTTCTATTAAAGTGCCAACACACCTATGTTATTAATTTTAAGAGACCTTTGAAATTTGTTCCAACCCCATGGAAATTAATTATCTGAATCAACTTAATTAATTGTTTGTGTGTTTGAATTATTTTGAAATGCATGGAAAAATAAAATTGGGGGGCCTATTATTATTATTATATTTTTCATTGGAAAATATTCTGTTGGGAGGAATTATTTGGAGGATATTTTTTTGGAATTATTATTTCTCTCGATGAAGAACGTCGTTCTTCAATGAAGAACGCTCCACATATCAATGAACATGAAGCAACGCCTTCTTAAACCAGAGAAGGAAAGGAGGAACCCTCTCCCACAAAGTAAACCGTAGGCATTTTCTTGACACGACGTTTCGATCTCTACTTCCTCTGACGTTGACAGAATGACACCCGCCTTCCGCAGTGCCCGTCTTCCACGACTCATCAACATACAACACCAATTATGAGGTAGGGGTTTTTATAATTTTAAATGAATAAAATTATACCCTCGTACTTGGGTGAATATATGTTGGATAATTGTTTGAGCCTCTAACGCGGAGGGCATGGGATAACGAACAAGTCTGGACCCTCTGCCTTTTCATTCTTGATGCGCGGTTTGTTGGGCGATGGATGAATAGAAGGGAAACCTTGATTTGAGTCCGTCATAGTGAGGAGTAAAACACAAGGAGGTAGTAGGCACAAATGGGAGGCAAAATGGACAACTGGAACGACTCTGGTGGCCTATGGAAGAGCGCGGCTGCACGGGTCACCGCCTCGACGGTGCTGGCGATAGGAGGTGGAGGCCAGTACTGACTAACCCCCTGGGGGCAGCGACACCCCTCGTGCGCCGCCGGCAGAAGGCTGCCGCGACCCCGGCCGCGGCGGTGAAGCAGAACCCGCATCCGCGGGATCCAGGTGGCACGGGGGGTGCCAGCTGGCGCCGCCATTTTGAAAAATTGGGGTCCACGCCCCCCAATCCGTGCTCAGCTAGCTAGCCGAGCCTCGGCCAACCACCGGGTCGGGCTGCCCACCGCGTAGGCCGGGCCGCCTACAATGTGGGTCGGGCCGCAGGACGCGGGGGCTGTGCGGCCATGCACGGGCCAGGCCACAACCGTCGGGCCGGGTCGTGCCCTACCAGGCTGGACCTGAACCCAGGTCAGGTTGACCCGGTTTGGGCCGACCTAGGGCGGGTTGGGCCAGGTCAGACCAGACCCAGACCCCCCCCCCCTTTCGGACCACTTTTGGTTTTTCGCCCATAACATGAACTACAGACCTCCGATCTAGACACCGTCAGTTGCGTAGGATTCCTTGGATCGAGAAGGGAATTTTGCTATATTACACTAACGATTTTGGCGATGTTTGGGTATGTCTGAGATGGTTCGATCCTGAAACCAAATTGGCCCTTGGAGCGAAAATTCTTATAACTCTAAGACCGAGCATCCGATTGATGCGTCGTATGTCACGTTGGGTTCTTTATTATGAGAAGGAACTACGGGATATATCAAATCAGGACATCATGATAGTTGATGTATCTACTGCTATGATTGAGGAGTAGATCCTCCCGAAATTGAGCGTGCTGTGTGCAGGAACCCTAAAGCTGGCTACGATAACTTCTGTACCGGGATCCTCTGTGGCTTTGATAGCAGTGACTTATATACCAGGATCCTACATGGGTTTGTCAGTGAATTCTATATCAGGATCATTCATGGGTTTGACAGTGACTTTTTTACAAGGATCCTACATGGGTTCGACAGTGAAGACTATTGTACCGGAATCCTACGTCGATTCAGCAGCGATGACTTACGTACTAAGATCCCTCGTGGCATTGACAACAGTGACTTCTGTACTGGGATCCTACGTGGGTTCGACAGTGACTTCTGTAACCGAATACTATGTGGGTTCGATAGTGACTTCTGTACCAGGATCATACGTGGGTTCTATAGTGACGACTACTATACAGGAATCCTACTTGGATTCGATAGTGATGAATTCTGTACCGGGATCCTCTGTGGGTTTGACAGTAGTGACATCTGTACCAGGATCCTACGTGGGTTCGACAACGATGAATACTGTATTGGAATGCTACGTGGGTTTGACAGTAACGAATTCTGTCCCAAGATCTTATGTGAGTTCGACAGTGCTGATATTGTTCCAAGATCCTACGTGGGTTCGACAAATAAGAGGATTCAAAGGCTACATCTAATCATCTCTACCCCGCTTCGTGAGTTGTATACCTGTGTGAGCTGAGTCTTGTCTTTCAAATATCGTCATCATACTGATTGACTTTACTTCCTTTGTGGAATTGGTTTGTGCTTGGACTCGTGAGTTGGAGTTGGACCGAGTTTGGTAACTTAGTTATATGTATGGGAATATACCTAAGTAGGGTTGGTAGATACTTTGTGGTTGTATCTTTCTTATTTTTCTTATCCTTAGTGGATATTGTAAGACCTCTCGAGCCTCGGGGTCCCTAATATGTATCATTATACTCACCCCTACATGGGATATACCCGCACATCATTGTGTTGGTTTCATAAGATGGACATCACTGATCAAGGCATAGAGTTGAGAGATGGATGGTACACGGAGGTGGACCTTGCGACAAGTCGGTACACAGAGCAGACTGATGGATGTGAGTGCTGAGGTAGCCATTTGTACCAACCCTTCAGGTAGGAACCCTAGAAGATGATCTACGAGAAGCTCTTTACTTTCAGTTGTTTGTCCCTTTTTACTTGTACTTATTGTTCAATTGGGTTTGTATACTGACCCATTTACTTTCCAGCACACTATTTTATATTCAGTTTTACATAGTGTTTACTTCATTTTGTGTACTCTATTGTGTTTGTTTTCTCTTATAAAGGCAATGCTTTCCCATCTTAGGTATTTACACATTTGGTGCTAGTCTCCATCCCCTGGCCTGTGGAAGGCTAGCACGGGGTAGTCACGACACGGGCCCTGAGGACGGGGCATGACAATACTAATTATTGATAGAGGATGGAGATCTACCTTCTTTGGTGGAGGCAACTCAATGTCCAAGTGTATCTTTTTAGATAGAGTTGTTGTAGGAGGAACTTGGATTAATAGACAAGAATAAGACTTGGGGTCATATTCCACTAATTCATTGAATAAAATTTATTTAAAATAAATATGGCTTTAAGATAAAGATGGAATAAAAGGACTAGGTGGAAATATATTATGAAAAACTGGTGGTGAAATGATATGTTATGAAGGAATGTGTTGATTTTAATTAAATATGTCATATTTTTTATACTACTGACTATTTGTGTAGTTCTGGTGATGTGTTATATATACAGATTTTATCTTGGGAAGATAAAAGTGGAGGTAACTTTTCCTTATGTTTATCATGGTGAATTAATATTTATTCTCAAAATGAATGGTTTCTCAAATGAAGGAAAGAGAACATGGTTTTTAAGTTGACAAGAACATATTTTTAGTATTAATCAGGAAAAATGGTACTATTATACTATATTTAATTCCTATATCAAGAACCATGGATATAAAATACATTATTAAGATCCTTGTGCATGTTTTAGGAGTTAAAATGAAAATTATTTTATCATTATTATATTTTTGGTGGATTTCATATTGTTTTTAAGACAGAATAAATATTATATCCATGATACAAGGGTATAGTTGTCTATGGAGTTTGTTATAAGGGAGTTATGACCAAAAAATAATATTCTTTGGATATAGATATAATAAGATATAAATTACGGGTTGATTGGGATACCATAGGATAATTACTAGAGGGATGTTTTGAAATTATTTAATATATACGAATATAAGTCAATATATACTCATCTTCATATTAACTTCAATTTATACTATATGATAAGACCTAGAAGTGAAGAAAATTTTATTGATATTACATGAGTATCGTATGCATCAA
Source organism: Viscum album (assembly GCA_963277665.1). Lineage (NCBI taxonomy): Eukaryota > Viridiplantae > Streptophyta > Magnoliopsida > Santalales > Viscaceae > Viscum > Viscum album. The sequence goes on along the minus strand of OY728133.1, from coordinate 1,143,341,778 downwards.
TAGTGGGGGATCCGATCTTCGTTATGGTTTGTACTAGACTATACATTACACATGCAGTAAGATTACTTAATCAATACCTGATGAATCATATAAAGAATAATTGGAAGAAAATGATGGGATCCTAAGATACATAAATGATACCCCATATTCTTTATTATGTTATGGATAACTACAGTTTACTATAAAATTATTTGTTGATTTAGATATTGTGGGAGATTCTAACTAGAGGAAATACACTAACGATTATGTAATAGAACTTAAAAGAGGTGGTGTAATCTGAATTTCAAAGTTATAGATATTTTTGTCTTTATCTTCAATCGAGGAAAATTATATAGAAGTTACAATGTATTTAAAAAATCTGAACTTGATTAGAATGTTTCATCAGGATCTTATGCATAGATAGAAGTATATTTCATTATTTTTTAGTAGTCAAAGTGAGTTATAAATTGAAATTAATATATATTTTCATTCAATAATTAGTCCCATTAGGTTATAATATATTTTTTTAGATGGATTAGACGAAATAATTTTAAACATGCAGAAAATTTACACTAAATAAAAATTTCCACATTTCATGATGTATTTGATCAACTATGATATGTTTATATGGTGAAAATATTTGAGTAGACATATAGAGAAATGTGAAACATGAATTTGTAGATAAAAATTATTTGATGAGATATTATTTTTTCAATAAAAATATCCAAATGAGAGACACAATGATAACTTTATTTTATATTTTTTCTTTTGAATCCAACTAACAAGTTTTTTTATTAAAAGGGAAGTGTTTACCCATTAATTTTTCTAATGGGGAAGATGGGGTGGTGAGTTGGGTGGCCTACCCCACCCACTAAGCTATGATTGAAGAGTATAAAAGCTAGAAATATCCTATTAAAGGTGAGTTCTCCCAATGGTTTCATTATTATTTTATGTGTTTAGTTCTACCCCATTATATTGGAGTGGTATTTTTGAGGCATATTTATTCACTTATTCAATAGTTAAAATTAGGTTTGTGTTTTCATTGTAATATTACAATAGAGTCAATAACTACATTTAACATAGTGAGATCCTTCTATTTTCACATTGTTTGGTACAATAATTCATTTTTCGGTTTTCCTTATTATATCTAGTTTCCATTGATTTCATTATTTTCACTTTATTTTTATCTTTTAATTATCACCCCACTTTAGGGATTATCATTTTATATCCTAAAAATATGATAAAAGTGCTAAAATATGATAAGTAACAACAACATAATGTGGATTTTTCATACCAAAATCATGCCTACTTTCATGTCAATCGCAAATAATGATATCATCCTCCTCCCACCCCTACTAATCATATAAGGGTTCACAATGATCCAAAGTATCCTCATTCACAACATCTCCTCTATCAACCAATAAAGGATGATGGAATCATTCCCCGCTAATTTCTAACCATCCTTCCACCAGTTGAGATAGTAGTGGGATAGACTCACTATGGTCGAACATGGGGGCAGCTAAGTGACATAAATGTGGTGCGGGTGGGGAAGCTTACACGCCATTCTACGAAGGAAATAGAGAGGGTTTAGGGTGGTATGGGAGACCACATATTTTCAAATACGTAAACACTAGTGTTGTGGAAGTTATTTTTTGTTTAGTGAGATATCATAGGTTGTGGGTATAAATATCCCAACCCTATAAGCCCATATATTATGTTTATTTATTATATTGGAACTGGATATAAGTAAATTGCATCCCAAATGGACAAATAGTTTAGTAGTCTTTAAAATATGACATTAAATTTTAAAAAATAAAATAAAACACAGTATTTTATTTTGTTACTCCATTATTTCATTAATCATATCCCTACATATCAATAAAAATACACTTCTTGACAACCTGGGGAAAAGAAACACAATAAAGGAGTGAGATTACATTCTTAGTAAGGGTATGCATATAACAGAATATTTATTGAATTAATAGGGAATAAAAATTTGAAAATGTGAGAAAACTAAAAACACATATCTTTTAATCAATAACATGAGAATTAATAATAATATGGTAGGAACAAATGAAAAAATAATGACTTATAAATAATCACATTATCTTTAAACTTATCAATATATATCATAACTAATAAAATAATCACATGGAAATCAATAAATAATTTCATAATTATGGAAATTATAATGATGGATATTATAAACATACCATTATGGAATCATCACAAAACATCGTACATAAATAGTAAAGGCCTTGACCAAATACCCAAGCTAGTTTGTCTCCTGAGACCTACCACTGCAGCAAGGTGTTATAATAGGCCTCACCTGTCACTTACTAAGTAAAATGAATTTCTAATAAGAAATTTTTGAAACATAATCTATATAAATATACATATTGAAAATATATCATGTGAAATGATAATAATTTATAAAATAAAAAAACATAACCATAAATAATCCAATGTAATATAAAGAATGGTGTTAAAATAGTTCACCATCATAAACCATCAAGAGAAATAATTTGTATTGTATCATTCAAAGATATACCAAATGTGAATAAGTAAAATAATTTTTTTCCATTAATTGATAAAAATATAATAAAAAATTAATTCAAAACATTCTTGAGAAAAATATACCTTTCACTATGAAAATAAATTTTAAAAACGAAAAAATTCAAAAATATTTGTAAAATCATTTTATTTAAAAATAACATTCCTAAAATTTTAAATTAGGCTTAGAATAAATGAGTGGTCAGGAATGCATGTATGTCTATACATTCTTTGTATGTAAAACATACTCTTCTCACACTGTTGAAAAAAAGGTTTAAAAGAACCTCATCTAAAAAATGATTATAAGATTAATTTCAAACCAATTTTTAAAAATTAAAACATTGGAAAAATTTCCTTTAATAAATATTTGGGTAATTTAAAAAAACTTAAAAATAGTTTTAGAAAGCACAGATATTGAATAAAAAGTATTTTTGACTGAATAGAGAAATAAAGTTCGTTTTTCATAAAAATAGTTTCTCAATAATTTTAAGTACCAAAGAAATAAAATGGTATTATTACATGAAAATAACCATAAGAATTGAAAATATATTATCTTTAAGATAGAAATATCAATTAGTTCCCCCAAGTGATGCTTAAACATAAAAAGTCACAAATAATGATGATATTATGAAATACACCCTTACCACTTTGGTATCAATCGAATCATATGCCCCCTAAAATAAATAGCATCAAATGAAACTTAAAAAACACATAGATAAAAATATTCATGATATAAGATGTTATTTTCATTTTTTGATGAATGGAAAGAAAAGAAGTTAAGTAATAATTTAACAATAAATAATCATTATTAGATCATATATGTCATATATTTTCATTAATTCTATCCTTATTACTGTCCATGTCAAAATAAAATGAAAAATGTATCACATCGCTATGTAGAGGCGTCAATCCACAAGTACGCATGAGAGATTTTATTAATTTATAATGAATTAAAATGTAATAATTTAGGTTTTATATTATAATTATAGAAGTACATTTTTTTCAAAAAAATCATATATATATATATATAAACATTACATCCATCATTATATTTATCTGTGAGAGATGGTGATGAGAAAATAATTACATCGGTTTGTGAGGTGGTAGCACATTATAAACACAATAGATGGTTTCATTTTTCATTTGATGGAAGAGGATAGGAATATAGGTTATTAAATTTAAATAATAAAATATCAATATACGAGAGATACTATTTTTATTATTTTATCATATTTGGATAATATTTTAATGGGTTATATGAATAAATAAAATAAATATGTATGGTTAAGAACTATACCTCTACTTCGGAGAAACTCTTTAGGATGATACATAAATCCTTCCTAGAATAGATTTTTTATCAGAAAAATGAATCTAAGTCATGGGTAGGTATTAATATAATGTATTTGGGTAGGTTTTTATAAACCAAAGGTATTTTAAGGTTTTAAGTGGAGAGGCGGATCAGTGCCCATTTATAAGTGGGGGAGAGGAGACACTTGAAATTTTTGAAAATAATAAATTATTGCCATGATTTTTTCAAAAAAAAATGTCTGAAAAATGTCTCATTATTGATCCTTAATTGAGTTAAGGTCTAATTATACAAATTATGAAATATTTTGGGTTATTTTAATCCTTATATTCATAGTTTAACCCCTAGTAAACATGTTTTCACCATAACCATAATTAATAAATTTTATTGTTTCTACTATTAATTAGGATAAAAAATTCATTTTAATGTATTATATAACATTATTTATTCTGATTAAAAAAATAAAATTAATTTTACTAAATATATTTCAAATAATATGAAGAATTTGATTTTAAATTAAACCTCTAGATGTGGTAAAAAATGGTTTTCCAAAGGAAAAGTTATCAAAAGTATAAAAAAATTAATTCAAAATTTAAAGTATAATTTATTAAAATGAACTAAATTAGATTAAATATAATATTATTGAACTATTTTTAATTTAAATTTTTTTGAAATATGAAATTGAACTTTTATATTCTTTAAAAAAATACAATATTCTATAAAAACTATATTTCTCCATATTCATAAAAAAATTAATCTTTTCCTAAAATTATAAAAAATTCACTCGAATATAATTTTCACAAGATTATTTAAAAAATTAATTTAAGTTTTTTAAATAAATATTCAAAATTTGGTAAAAAAAATAATTTTCAAATAAGTTTCTAAAACATGACATAACGCCTTTTTAAAAAACACTATTTTTAGACATAAGAATAGATTTATTCTTCTATCGTGATTAGGAAAATATTTGATGAATGTTAAAAAAATTGAATAAATAATATATAAATTTAATTAAAATAAACCACCAATAGTGACTGATTTAATTTATTAAGATAAATATCATTGTGCTCCTAAGAAAATTTATTGAAAAAATATTTCATTTATTGTCAAATGATTTTTATTTTTATATATAATAAATTGGAAAATAAATAATTTATTTTATACATTTTTAAACCATAAACATTTTTTAATTTATTTATTCAAATTCACCTCCTACAGTCTAATGTTTAGGTTATAATGGTGATATTTAAATAATTTATTTTATGGGTCATTTAAGCTCGGCTTTGCGTGTCATATACGCTATCAAACACAATGTAATTATTTTCAATTATTGTGGTGTAAAATTATAACAACATTCAATATATTTTGTACTCATAATATTAACTTGATCTTAATAATCAAAGGTCATTCATTTGAAATTACCTTTTCTAAAATATTACATCGTAAGAAGGACCAATAAAACATTCTCTAGAAAAGAGGTAAAGGGAATAAGATTGTCATATGGAATAACACATAACTATGTTTCCAAGTATGATAACATTAGTTGAAAGTAAAAATATAGACATGATAGAGGAAACTAATTCCCAAATTATAATAGATATTGATATAGAACATTTCCAATAGGAAGTTATTGACCATAAATCTGTAAATCTATGATGGGTGAAAAGACCATCGATTCATCATAAATAAAGTTATTATGATACCATTTTTTCAAGATCATTTTTCTAAAATTTGATGTATTATTTTACAATCATGAAGTAAATAAAATAAAATATACATACTTAATATCATTTTATTTCATCATCACGATTTCATCATTTGGTTGTACTTCAATAAATTTACACATCATTTCTAACTCCAATAAATGAATATCCAAAATGATTTTTTAGGCCTAAAAGAGTAAATTTAACTTTTAATAGATCATAAGATAAATAAATGGATTATATTTCATTCCTTCTATCTCTAAATATTTTCCAAAACCAAAATGGTTAAAAATTTCTATCTAATATAATAAATTAATCCCAAAATCCTCAATAGTATATCTCAAAATAAGCTTAATCCATTCCATAAATAGTTAACATTAACACTCCAACAAAACATGTATGCCCAAATTAAATGTCCAAAAATTTAGTATAAAGGTCAATAAAACTCCAAAATTATCTTAACATAAGATTCACAAATAACATAAAGTATCTCTTAATGTCACATACCAAATACATTAATACCTTTATCACCATAAAATCTTAATCAAATAATATATGATTCAATAAAATTTCTCCTTACCCATTCTCATATTATCAAATATATGTTGTAATTCCAAAAATAGAGTAAAACTCCACTAAACATGACATTTACCATCAAATGAAAAATAATTTTCAATACCATCAATACTATCACACCCTGACCACAGACGCCCATGTTTTTATTCTTTTTTCAGTCCTACGACTCTGGGTAGAGTCGGGTTTGGGTCTAGGTTTTAATTTTTGAAGTGCTGATGTTTTCGGTGGGTCTTGGGCTAGTGCGCAGTCACTGCACTACTAGCAGTCACTACGCATTCGGTCCGGGTGGGTGCATGGTCACCGCGCATTCGGTCCGATCGTGCGTTTGGACCTGGTGAGTGTGTGGTTGCCCAACTGCTTAGATCAATAATAAAATTAAATGAATAAATTAAATTGAAAAGAATTTTATAAAATATTTATTAATAATAATAACAATAATTTATAATATTGTTGTTATTATTATTATTATCATTATTAATATTGCTATTATTATTATTATTATTATCATTTAATTTTATTTTATTTTTAGTTTTTATTCATTCTTTCTCTTTCCTCCTATTTATTCTTCTCTTTTTTTCTTCCCTATTTTGTTGTTCCACGCGACATCTCCCCCCCCCCCTCCGGATCTGGATTCCCTCTCTACCTGCATGTGCTTCCTCTTCCTGAGCAGCCTGCACAGCCTGCCTCCCCCGCGTCCCGGCCTCCGCCCCTGCAGCCTTCCCGCTTCGCAGGCCGCCCTCCATGCTTGCTCGGCTCCACATATGGCTCGCCATTGTTGACCTCACCTGTTTTGATAATCTCACTCATGTATTTAATTGTGTTGAAAATCCCAATTATGTCTTCATTCTCTATGATATCGTTAAGTATTGTTGATCTATACTTTAATTCTTTTAAATCTATGATCAAACCAATAACACCTTTTTAAAATAAGTCTTTGGAATATGTTAATCATCATTTATCCATGTTCATACAAGTTATAAATTGATTCTAACACAATCAGATGTGTTCTGCATAAAACAGATAAGTAATCTGTCTATAGCTACTGATAAAGAGCTACCGGTAACCAGTCTACCGATAGACTTAGTCTACCGACAGACAGCTACCGATAGACTTAACACAGAGTTACCGATGTACTTATAAATACAGCTACCGATACAAACGTAGAGCTACCGGTGTAAGTATAAATAGCTACCGATGGAATAAGTCACCGATGGACGAAGCTACCGATGGACTCGCAGCCACCGACGCATGGAGCTACCGATGCATGTACCTACCGACGCATGGAGCTACCGATGCATGTACCTACCGACGCATGGAGCTACCGATGCATGTACCTACCGACGCATGGAGCTACCGATGCATGTACCAACCGACGCATAGAGCCACCGATAGAGTCAAAGCAACTAATGACATTAAGCTACCGATGTTCAAGCCACCGATGTTCAAGCTACCGATGCTGATTACCTACCGATCACTCAACTCACTGTTTGAATTTCTTTATTTCCTATATTTAATCTATCTAACGGTCATATCATGTACATTTTAATGATTTGTCAAATACCTGATAAAGGTTGTCGGATGTCAGGAACCCGTACCTCGTACCTGCTGAAAAGAAATCTCTTCTGTCCCCTGATGGGAGATAAATACGAGAAGACTACATACCAGAAAAAAATGCGAACGTGTGAAGAAAACAAGAAGCGAACCAGAAAAGTGCGGTGCATCCATTATACCAAAAGCGACACAAGCACAAGAGGAACACAGAGAAGCTCACAGAAAATCAAGCATACTCGAGGAGTGTTCTGTGCTTACAAGAAGAACTTCATCGACTACATTCTCACCACCTGTGAACCTGGAGCATACGACACTCTGTTTCTCAACAGAAACAAGAAGAGGACTCAGACTCACTTCTAATCGAATCCAAAGGAGTCCAGAGCTATACTGAAATCACCAGAACCATCTCTAAACTCTACATCTCTTGTTCTGTGATTTATTACCATTCATTTCGAGCAGTGTGTGTTATCTGCTATATCTAACACATACACTGTCTCCTGTACTCAAACTGAAGGATCTGTAAATCCTTACAAAACTCTTTCATTCTTTCTTTCCCACGAAGAACTGTGGTAGAGGTCGTGTGTGACCTGGACAGCTGGTTGCTGTTGTACCGTTTCCCACGAAGAACAGTGGTAGAGGTCTTGGACCTGGACAGTTGTAAACTGTTGAACCCCGATCCAGGGTGTGGATCATTTTTATATAAACTTTTGAGAGGACTAAGTCTCGGCTTGAGACTGAACCTCTTGGTTACATTGTTGTGCCATCTATTTCAACGTTTTATTCCGCTGCTAATCACTTTAAAACCAATACTGTTTTTAAAGTTACTTTGATAATTAAATTAGCAAGTGTTTATGTTAAGTGTAGATTAGTAAGTTAGTTTCAAAAGATAATCACACACTCCTGTGTTGATTAACTGGGAATTAATCAATCCCTTGAGAACCTAACAGAATCTCTACATTAATATAAATTCACTACAGTTTAATTTATTATTTTATTTGGGGGTCTTTAAGACACTGCTTTTAAATATAGAAATTTTAATTGGTACTCAATTCACCCCCCTCTTGAGTAAACCACTCCGACCAACACTTGGTATCAAAGGTTGAAAATACTTTCTAAAAGTACTCTGCTTTTGAACTGTGATTTTAGTTGTATTTTAAAGTTCTTAAAATTTCTGTTATTTCTAAATTTTTATCTCTTTAAAATTTTCTCATCATGGACAATAGACTTGAGGGTGCTGCTACTAACCGGCCACCTTACTTCAATGGAACTAATTATGCTCAGTGGAAGCTGAAAATGAAAATCCATCTAGAAAGCATAGGTTTTGATATTTGGACTGCTATTGAATCAGAATACAAAATTCCTACTACTGCTAGATCTACTTGGGATGAACCTACAAAGACTGCCTACAATGACAACTGTAAAGCTATGAATGCCTTATACTGTGCTCTAGGAGATGAAGAGTTTAATAGAATTTCTGCCTGTAAAACTGCATATGAAATTTGGGATACCTTAGCTGTTTCTCATGAAGGAACAACTAATGTTAAAGAAATGAGATTGAACACTTATACTATCAAGTATGATAATTTTAAAATGAAGCCTGACGAACCCATTTCTGACATGTATCTCAGGTTCAACGAAATTGTCAATACAATGATCTCGCTGGGAAAGGATGTCTCATCGAAGGAACAAATTATGAGAATTTTGAGATGTCTACCTGATAGATGGAGAGGCACGTCTGTCTCAATCAGAGAATCCTGTGACATAGCTGCTCTACCTGTCAAGGAACTAATTGGCAAGCTGATGATGTATGAAGAAGAGCTTAAAGTGAACAAAGAGGAAGACAATGAACCTGCAAGAAAGTCTGTTGCTTTCAAATCCTCAAACTCAAAGAATAAGGACAAGGAAAAGCTTCAAGCTGTAGTTGAAAGTTCAAGCTGTGAAGACAGTGGAAGTGATTCTGACAGTGATGCTGAGATGGCTCACATTGCTAGAAGATTTAAGAAATTTTATAGGAAAAAGAAGTTCTTCAGAAAAACAAATTATAAGGGTAAGTATGATCACCAAGGCAAATGGAAAAAGGACTGGAAGAAGAATGACAAGTCAGATGATGTTGTCTGCTATGAGTGCAAGAGAAAAGGACACATTAAAGCCGACTGTCCAAAGATGAAATATAAAAAGAAATATGAATATAAGGACAATAAGTTTAAGAAAGCTATGAAGGATACTTGGAGTGCTTCAGAAGACAGCACAAGTGAAGCTGAATCTTCAGACTCTGAAAGGAATCGAGCCAACATGTGCTTTATGGCAAACACTTCTGAGGTAACTGCTGAAACTCCTGCTTCAAAGTCATATTATTCTGGAGATGATTCTGAAGGTGATAACATGTCTAAATCTGAACTGTTTGAATACTGTGATATGCTGGAAGAGACATGTTATGAACTTAAGGATAAATACAAGTCATTAAAGAAACAGCATGCTCTCACCACTACAGTTAAAACCGAACTTACTATTGAAAGAGAGAAAAATGCTCAACTGTTAAAAGAAAATACAGAACTGAAACTGTCAAATGAGCAACTTAGAAAAGACTTAGAGAAGTTCACCAATGGCAAGAATACTCTAACACAGATGCTAGGAAAGCAAGTAGCACCTAAATACACTACTGGTATAGGATACCAACCTGGACAAAGGAAAATTGCTAAAACTAGATTCATTTCTAAATCTGGACAGAATGAAGGTAATTCTGGAACATCATATGCTTCAACCAGTTATATACATAGCTATGGATCTAATAAAGTTTATCATTCAAAGCATGTCAATTCTAAAAATTATATGAGATCCATTAGACAAATATGGGTACCTAAAGTGTTATTGGCTAACCTGTCTGGACCCAAGAAGATCTGGGTACCAAAATCATCTCCCATCTAAATCTGTTTTGTAGGGAACTTGCTTAAAGAGCTCCTGTAAAGAGACATGGTACTTGGACAGTGGATGTTCAAGACATATGTCAGGAGACTTCTCTTGTTTCAAGAGTTTAATAAAAGTTGATGGAGGCTTTGTCACCTTTGGTGATAACTCAAAAGGGAAAATCATCGGCCTAGGCCAGATTGGTAACACTGATTCAATTTTGATTTCTAAAGTTTTTTTTGTTGATGGCCTTAAATACAATTTATTAAGTATTTCTCAGTTATGTGATGATGGTTTTCATGTTAAATTTGAAAATGATTCTTGCAAAGCTTTTGATTCTAAGAATGTTTTGGTATTTTCTGCCTTAAGAAATGAAAATGTTTATGCTGTTAATCTGAATTCTTTAGCTAAGCAGAATATTAATTGTTTGAATGCTTTTCATAAAGAATCTTGGCTATGGCACAGAAGATTAGGACATTGCAACATTCACTCACTTAGAAAACTTTCTAGGAAAAACCTAGTTAGAGACCTACCTAAGTTAGAATTCCCAAATGATAGAGTGTGTAACCCCTGTCAAAAGGGAAAACAACACAAAGTTTCTTTTAAATCAAAGAAAGAAGTTTCAACTTCTCAACCACTTGAATTGGTTCACATGGATTTGTTTGGACCATCAAGAGTTTCTAGTTTAAATGGGAAGCACTATGTTTATGTTCTTGTAGATGACTTTTCTAGATATACTTGGGTATATTTTCTAGCTCACAAAAGTGAAGCTTGTTCTTACTTTGTTAAATACTCCAAGTCTGTAGAAAATCGTAGTGGACTCAAGATTAAGACCCTGAGAAGTGATCATGGTCGTGAGTTTGAAAATCAAGATTTTGAATCTTATTGCTCACACAATGGCTATACTCATAACTTCTCTGCCCCTAGAACACCCCAACAGAATGGTGTAGTAGAAAGAAGAAACCGAACTCTTCAAGAAATTGCTAGAACCATGCTCAATGAATATGACCTGCCTATTTATTTTTGGGTTGAAGCTGTAAATACAGCTTGTTATGTTATTAATAGAGTCTTGATTAGACCTGTTCTTAAGAAAACCCCTTATGAATTGTGGAACAATAGAAAGCCTAAGGTTAATTACTTTAAAGTTTTTGGTTGCAAAGTATTTATTCTGAATACTAAAGATAATCTGGATAAGTTTGCTTCCAAAAGTGACGAAGGAATTTTTCTGGGTTACTCTATTTCAAGTAAAGCCTATAGAGTATTCAATAAGAAAACCAAATGTGTGGAAGAATCTGTTCACATCAAGTTTGATGAAACTGATCCACATGAGCCTAAAACCTCTCTTGAAAATCTTGAAGAAGACTTATCTATTCTGGACCTTAATGATAAATCTAAAGAACCTGTTATAAAAGTATCCAGTTCTGGACTTTCTCCAGAATCTGCTTCTGTTGAACCCGAACCTATAGATGAACCTGAAATTTCTAGTCCAACCTTTACTAGATCAACGAGGATTCTAAAGAATCATCCTTTAGAAGCTGTTGTTGGTAATCTGGATAGAGGAACACAAACTAGAGCTTCTCTAAGAAACCAGGTTGAACATCAAGCCTTTCTTTCACAGCTGGAACCCAAAAATATCAATGATGCTATCAATGATGAATTCTGGGTAATAGCTATGCAGGAAGAATTAAATCAGTTTGAAAGAAACAAAGTCTGGGAATTAGTTGACAGACCCAAGGACACTTTGACAATAGGCACAAAATGGGTTTTTAGAAATAAAGTAGATGAATCTGGAAATATAGTTAGAAATAAAGCTAGACTAGTTGCACAAGGATATAGTCAAGAAGAAGGCATAGACTATGAGGAAACTTTTGCACCTGTAGCTAGACTAGAAGCCATTAGGATCTTACTTGCATATGATGCACATCTGGATTTCAAGTTATATCAAATGGATGTAAAAAGTGCATTTCTAAATGGTTTTATAATTGAAGATGTTTTTGTAGAACAACCACCTGGATTTGCTAACCCCCATTTTCCAAATCAAGTTTTTAAACTTTCTAAAGCTTTGTATGGTTTAAAACAAGCACCAAGAGCTTGGTATGATAGACTTAGCAATTTCCTTATTTCAAAAGGTTTTACTAAAGGGATTGCTGATCCAACTCTTTTCATTAAAAGAATTTCTAAAGATGTTTTAGTTGTACAAATATATGTTGATGATATTATTTTTGGATCTTCTAAACACTCTTTATGTACTGATTTTTCAAAAAGTATGCAAAATGAATTTGAAATGAGCTTAATGGGAGAGCTTAAGTACTTTCTTGGATTTCAAGTATTTCAAAATGAAAATGGTATTATTTTGAATCAAAGTAAATATACAAAGGATCTTTTAAAACGTTTTGGTCTGGATAGTATCAAGGAAAGTGAAACTCCTATGAGTACTACCTGTAAATTGGACACAGATGAAACTGGGAAACCAGTTGATCAAACAAATTACAGAGGTATGATTGGTAGTTTACTTTATCTTACTGCTAGTCGACCTGATATTATGTTTAGTGTGTGTATGTGTGCTAGATTTCAAGCTAACCCAAAAGAATCTCATTTGCTTGCTGTTAAAAGAATTTTTAAATATCTCAAACACACAGTTAACTTAGGTTTGTTTTACCCAAAAGGACAATCCTTTGAGTTAATGAGTTATTCAGATGCTGACTTTGCTGGTTGTAAGCTAGATAGAAAAAGCACATCAGGAACATGTCATTTGCTTGGAAAATCCTTAGTTTCCTGGTGTAGTAAGAAACAGAACTCGGTTGCATTATCTACTGCTGAAGCAGAATATATAGCTGCTGGTAGTTGCTGTGCACAAATTCTGTGGATGAAACACACTCTTTTGGACTATGGATACGTTTTTAAACATGTTTCAATCAACTGTGATAACACCAGTGCAATAAACATCTCTAAGAATCCTGTATCTCACTCTAGAACCAAACACATAGATGTAAGACACCATTTCCTAAGAGATCACTATCAAAAAGGTGATATTTCTCTTGAATTTATTGGCACTGAACATCAATTGGCTGATATTTTCACTAAACCTTTAAGTTCGGATAGGCTAAGTTTCATAAGACATGAACTGGGAATGTTTAATCACAACCGGTGTGAAAATTCTCACTGATGTAAAATTCTCACCGATGTGAAAATCCTCACTGATGTGAAATTCTCACTGATGTGAAAATTCTCACTGATGTAAAATTCTCACCGATGTGAAAATTCTCACCGATGTGAAAATCCTCACTGATGTGAAATGCTCACTGATGTGAAAATTCTCACCGATGTAAGTTTCTCACCGATGTAGAAATTCTCACCGGTGTACAACACTCACCGATTTGTTTTTCTCACCGATGATTAACTCACACCGATGCAAAGTTTAAAGCTTCTGTCTGCCGCCAAGAATACGAATCGTTTTATTTTATTTTATTACTCTATTTTAATCGTTTATTTGGAATTCCTAAATGATAAAACTAAGTCTAAGCCACTTCTTACCTCACCGAGCTCAAAATCTCTCACCTTCGAACCTTAGCATCCAAATCGACCAAGAACCCTAAACCCGCGATGGCAAAAACCAAGCTTCCTATCGTCAGAGATGAAAGTGCAGAACCAAATGCCAAGAAGCAGAAGACACAGCATAAAGCCAGTGTTAGTGAAGTCAAAACTAGATCGGGAAGGCGACCAGTGAATCCTCACTTGCAGAATAGAGATATAGTAATCGAGAAGGAACTGTGCGTGGAATGGCTACTGCCTAGCAAATCCTTAGTGCTCGAGATTCTGGAAGACCAGAAATGGGTGGATTGTTTCTCGAATAACAATGGCCCATACTACCCGAAATTGGTAAAGCAGTTCTATGAGTTTGTAACCTTTGAGAAGTCTGAGAATGAGAATCGGGTAAGCTCTTTTGTAAATGGAAAAGAGATGTCTTTTTCTTCAGTAGAGTGGGATGAGAGTTTAAAAGTACCACATGAAGGTGTCTCTGGGTATGTGTCAAGAGCAATGCCACCTAGTAGTGACATTTTTGATTATGAGACCGCCTTACAAGAGCTGACTGGGAATGGAAATCAAAGGCAAGTGGTAGCTGCTGAAATGGATGGAGAGAATCGACTTCTTTTCAAATTTGTTCAGCATGTGTTGATACCGAGGAGAGGAGATTTTGCAAATCTGAGATATCAAGATATCTATCTTCTTCATTTGCTAAGACATGGTGTAAAAGTCAATCTGTGCAGATTGTTGATGCTTCAAATGGAAGACATGATTAGACCAAAGTCAAAGACCAATGCCTTGTTCTTTGCCAAGCTGATTTCAGTGATGATAAAAGTGAAAGAAATAGCTGAGTCTCAGGATGAGACAGTTGTAGTCAAGAACAATTTCTGCATCACCTCGACTGTTTGCAAGTATATGAAAATTAACTGGAACCCATGGAAGGGAGAATGGGTCAGTGATGATCAGAAAATCTATGATAGGTTTAATCCTGTGGATTATCCCTCAAGACCAAAGGATATGAGAGATCCGAGTCTAAGACCTGATGAAGAGGAACCTGCTTATTGTGATGAGACAGAAGAAGAAGAAGAAGAAGAAACTCCTATGGATGTTGGAGGAGATCCAGACTTGCCCCCAAGTCCTGTTGCAGAACTGGTTTATTCTAGGAAAGGAAAAGTAGAGGAAGTTTTGCCTACTTATGAGGAAGACCAGTCTGTACCTCACCAAGAAGAAGAGGAAAAGGAGAATGCAGTTGAATCGCCTGCTTCTGGTAGGTTAAGTATGAGTCCCTTAATTGGAAACTCAGCTATACCTGCTGCTGAAGAAGAAAGAGATAGAGAAGAAGCTGTACCTGTATCAGAAGATCTTCTAAATGCTACACCTGTAGAACTTGTGGTAGAAGATTCTGATGAAGAACGGCCAGCAGAAAAGGCTGTTGTGATACATGAGAATGCACCCATTGAGGGGGAGCATCGGTCTGTGCTTGGGAATGTAACAGTAGATGTTGAGATTGGAGACTGGGTAGAAGACCCAGGGTTTATAGTCTGTGGATTAGATTATCTAGATTCTGACAATGAGATGTCTGTGGATAGACCAAAGACCAATTATGATCTTGCTGCTGAGTTGTTGCCAGACGATGTGGTCAGATTTCATGATTTGACTAAGCTGAAAGAGGACCTCAAATCCAGTTTTGTTGAAGAAGTGAAGCTAATGGAAACCTCTCTTGCATCCTCAATTAATTCAATAATGACTACTTCTGTAGTTAATTTGGCCTCAGCAAGGGGATCTGCTGCAGTTGTCTCAAGTGATTTTGTCTCCAAATCAGATCTTGAATCCATGAAGGATGAGATAAAAGAATCATTCAGTGCTTCAGTTGCTGAGATGAAGGAAAGCTTTTATGAAGAAATGAAAGTGCTAGAGAGATCCTTCGAGCTATCTCTGGCTTGTAATTTATCTTCCTTTATTTCTGAGCTTATGGAAGAAGTGAAAGAATGCCAGACTCAGTCTTCAAGAATCGAAGCTGATCTGGAAGCTCTCAAGACATCAGTGGTTGCTTTGGATTCCTATATGAGCTCCAAGTCTCAAGCTGACAAGGATCTAGCCTATGTGAAGAGTGTAGTTAGCCAGTTTGTCTCAGTGTTTGAAAGTTTCAAAACCTCAGTGAAGGATCATGTTCAATTACAAGACTCTCAAGTTCAAAGCCTAATCAGTGGTTTGTCAAAGAGTTTTAAAGAAACTGTTTCCTTCTCTCTTGGCCCTCTCACATCCAAACCATCAGTTGATATGAACTCAGTTCGAGCAATATTGAAGGAGGAGATTGGTTCTATTCCTACCAGTGGCTCTGGGGACTCATCAGAGTTAAGCCGAGTGGTGCTTTCTACAAGGGATTCTGCCAGAGAAATCATGAAGATAGTTCAAGATTTTATGAGAGAAGCCTCTGCCTCTCAAGAAGCCATAAAAAGCAAAGTGGACTACTACTTCTCCAAGATTTTCACCAAGCATCAACTCGAACACCACTTCAAGCTAATGTTGGAGCACATGAAGCTCCCTCCAGTCACCCAAGCTTTCAAAGAACAAGTGAGCAAGCTGAGAGAACTGACTCCTGCCTTAGAGAAATTCATGGAGAACAAAGATGATTTCCTCTCTGCTATGGAAAGAGGAGGAGGAATTATTATGGATTTCAGAAATCTGCTGCTGCCCTTCTTGCATGTTGATGCTAGACCAGTCATCATCCCTCCTGCTTTGCCTGCTTCTGCCTCAGCTGCTCCCTCAGTCCAGCTGACTCCTGCTCAAGCCATTCAAAGCCTCAAACCAATGATTACCCAAAAATCTTCAACTTACAAGCCTGACTCTGTGTCAGTGGCCCAGCCTCCTTTGATCTTTTCTGGCATTCCCAAACCTTCACCTGAATCCTCACCACCCGAGCATCCTTCTGATCCTAAAGGAAAATCTCACATTGCAGATGCGGAGTGAACCAGTGGCCAAGCTTTTTGATAGGAATTCCTTTGTAATCTGTTTTTGTTGTACTTTTTGACTAACTATAATACAGACCACTTTTTACTTCTCTTTGTTTTATTTCTCTCCTCTATATATATCTATATATATGCTTTCCCAATTTTTGATTATCACAAAGGGGGAGAACAATAAGAGAGGGGGAGAAACTTTTTATGCGAGAATAAGGAGGAGAACAAAATGAGAAATATTTTCAATGGAGAAAAATAAGGCATAAGGGGAAACACATTATCCTTTGTTTTGTTTCCATTTTTATCTCTGATACCTTATGTCTATATAGTACCTTATTATTTTTTACCTCTGATAACTTATGTCTATATCATACTATTTCTATTATCTATGATGCTGTTTTCTCTGAGAAAATTGAATTCAATATTATACTCTTTACTATTATATTTTCACTATGTTAAATGCCAATATCATAAATTGTGATTATCAAAAAGGGGGAGATTGTTGACCTCACTTGTTTTGATAATCTCACTCATGTATTTATTTGTGTTGAAAATCCCAATTATGTCTTCATTCTCTATGATATCGTTAAGTATTGTTGATCTATACTTTAATTCTTTTAAATCTATGATCAAACCAATAACACCTTTTTAAAATAAGTATTTGGAATATGTTAATCATCATTTATCCATGTTCATACAAGTTATAAATTGATTCTAACACAATCAGATGTGTTCTGCATAAAACAGATAAGTAATCTGTCTATAGCTACTGATAAAGAGCTACCGGTAACCAGTCTACCGATAGACTTAGTCTACCGACAGACAGCTACCGATAGACTTAACACAGAGTTACCGATGTACTTATAAATACAGCTACCGATACAAACGTAGAGCTACCGGTGTAAGTATAAATAGCTACCGATGGAATAAGTCACCGATGGACGAAGCTACCGATGGACTCGCAGCCACCGACGCATGGAGCTACCGATGCATGTACCTACCGACGCATGGAGCTACCGATGCATGTACCTACCGACGCATGGAGCTACCGATGCATGTACCTACCGACGCATGGAGCTACCGATGCATGTACCAACCGACGCATAGAGCCACCGATAGAGTCAAAGCAACTAATGACATTAAGCTACCGATGTTCAAGCCACCGATGTTCAAGCTACCGATGCTGATTACCTACCGATCACTCAACTCACTGTTTGAATTTCTTTATTTCCTATATTTAATCTATCTAACGGTCATATCATGTACATTTTAATGATTTGTCAAATACCTGATAAAGGTTGTCGGATGTCAGGAACCCGTACCTCGTACCTGCTGAAAAGAAATCTCTTCTGTCCCCTGATGGGAGATAAATACGAGAAGACTACATACCAGAAAAAAATGCGAACGTGTGAAGAAAACAAGAAGCGAACCAGAAAAGTGCGGTGCATCCATTATACCAAAAGAGACACAAGCACAAGAGGAACACAGAGAAGCTCACAGAAAATCAAGCATACTCGAGGAGTGTTCTGTGCTTACAAGAAGAACTTCATCGACTACATTCTCACCACCTGTGAACCTGGAGCATACGACACTCTGTTTCTCAACAGAAACAAGAAGAGGACTCAGACTCACTTCTAATCGAATCCAAAGGAGTCCAGAGCTATACTGAAATCACCAGAACCATCTCTAAACTCTACATCTCTTGTTCTGTGATTTATTACCATTCATTTCGAGCAGTGTGTGTTATCTGCTATATCTAACACATACATTGTCTCCTGTACTCAAACTGAAGGATCTGTAAATCCTTACAAAACTCTTTCATTCTTTCTTTCCCACGAAGAACTGTGGTAGAGGTCGTGTGTGACCTGGACAGCTGGTTGCTGTTGTACCGTTTCCCACGAAGAACAGTGGTAGAGGTCTTGGACCTGGACATTTGTAAACTGTTGAACCCCGATCCAGGGTGTGGATCATTTTTATATAAACTTTTGAGAGGACTAAGTCTCGGCTTGAGACTGAACCTCTTGGTTACATTGTTGTGCCATCTATTTCAACGTTTTATTCCGCTGCTAATCACTTTAAAACCAATACTGTTTTTAAAGTTACTTTGATAATTAAATTAGCAAGTGTTTATGTTAAGTGTAGATTAGTAAGTTAGTTTCAAAAGATAATCACACACTCCTGTGTTGATTAACTGGGAATTAATCAATCCCTTGAGAACCTAACAGAATCTCTACATTAATATAAATTCACTACAGTTTAATTTATTATTTTATTTGGGGGTCTTTAAGACACTGCTTTTAAATATAGAAATTTTAATTGGTACTCAATTCACCCCCCTCTTGAGTAAACCACTCCGACCAACAGCCATCATTCCTCGTGCACATCAGTCCAACGCTGCTACCTCGCCGACTCCCACCTCTTGCGCACCTGCAGCCCGCTTCCATAGTAGCTCGTGCATGCAACCCTCTTCCATCACCTCCCTTATTTCCTCCTACTACATTGGTGCAACCCCACCCCCAGGACTCGTGTCCCCTTCTCTCTCTCAGACTACAACACCTTCCCTTGTTGCGGAGACCTCCTGCCACTGCATGGTGCTGTGGATCACCCGCACCGCCCACGCGCCATCCCTCCCTCACCCATTCCAGCTGTACTCCTGCCCTGCTCCGCCTATGCCTCCGACCTACTGCAGTGCCCTAGCTCTTTTCCATAGGCCACCTCCTGCTCGTTGCACCCTCCTTCCATCCGGCGTTGGTTGAGCATCCCAGTTCTGCCGCAGGGACAGAAACGAATCTGCACACCCAGCCTGCCAGCCCAGTCCGACACTCTCTTACTCACAGCAGCATCACCTGAGCAAGCTGCCTCCCATGACTTCTCGCTCGCCCCACTGTCCGGAGCACACCTCACCCTCCATCCCGAGCATGCCATTCGGTGGATCTTACCTCAACCACCCTATCTAGGCTACGTACCGCCCGCCGACCTGTTGGTGCCCGCCATGCTTGCACCGCCGTCCGCGTTCCCTCTACCTGCCTGTGCTCCCCACCGGAGGCCACTTCACTGAAAACGCACCCGAGGTCGGCTGACCAGCTACACGGGCCCATCACATTCGACCTGCATGCTGCCACCAGATTCAGACTCACCGTGTCATCTGGGCTCATCGGTTCTCCCTCGGTCCACCACGCTTCGCCAGAGCTACGGGACGCTGCCATCGCTTCTCGGTTGGTCGCGCCACACTAGAGTTTCCCCACAAGGCCACCACTTTTGGCGTTTGTAGTGCCTAGTTTCTATTCCTAGAATCCTAGTTTGCTTACCGGTGTTGGACATCCTTTTTCCTGCAAGTACCGCCATGGGGTTGTGCTGGCTGCGGACACCGCGGTCACGCCACATAGCATCCCAACTCTATTGAAACACACAGCTATAGCTCGCAGTTGATCTGAACTCCTCCGACCAGCCGCGCACCCCTCTTGGACATGCGCCCCCCTACCAGCCACTTTTTCGGCACCCCACATCCCCTCGCTGACCTTCAAGGGTGGAACGACCAGCTTCATCAACTCCCATGTCACCATCCGCATTCCTGGTTCGTAATTGGGCATGCGACGAACGCCACTGCTGAAGGCGAGAGGTTTGAGTTCACCCCATTGTGCATGCTCCACTGTTGAGGTGATTTATTCTCTATTTATTCATTTTTATCTTTTGAAATCTGTTCTTATTGGTTTTTATTATTTTATGATTGCTACGACATGTTGGTAGAGAAATTCGGTGATACAACAGTTTACAGGTTGCACGTGCTTGTGCGCCTGTGTGAGGCATGCCGCGTCATTGTACCTGAGCTGCAAGTCGAGGTAGGTCCCCCACTTCACTCACCTTTAAATTTAGAATTTATTAATTGCTTGATGTTTTACTAATTTTTAATAAATAGGAAATAATATAAAATGATTAATTTTTAAATGATTATTTGGTAAAAAAAGAGTCATTAATTTTATACACGACACTTGGAATATTTTCCTGACGAACGGACACCCAGTAGTGAAAGAATTCCCATTTAGATTTTAAACATAATTCACAGAATTTAAAATTTAGTTATGTTTTAAATGATAAATGATTTCTTATGAAAAAATGTTTTAGGTTTTCTTGAGAAAGGATGTTTTTCTTTAAAGTTGGTGAAGCCCCGTTTGACACTTTAATAAAATAAATTATTTTGGAAAAACTCACATTGGGGTTACTCAGGGGTGATCTTTGGTGTGAGTTGATTGCATGAGTTGTATGTGATATTTGTGCCTCGTGACTGATTGATTTACATTGTGTTCGCACCCATTTTTATTGCATGTGTTGACATGGGAACCTAGAATAGTGAGTGAATCTTCTGAGAATGATTGCTACACTAGTTTAGATTATGCACTGGCTAGTGCCCCCATAGCATGGGAATACTGATTTATTGCTGCAATGGGGATTGGGCCCTTCGGTTAGGCCATGTAGGGCTATGCCGAGCGTTAGGGCATTATGACATCATCGAGTTAGAGCATGATTTCAGGATGAGTCACATGTATAGTAAATTCTGGATTGTTCACATTTTTCTAGGTTCAAACCATGCTTCTTTTAGTGTGTATTAGTATGTGGTGGATAGTTGAGAGGTCTAGTTCGGTTTTTGGCCCCTGTGTGCCACATTTTCCATTGCCCTTGGTGTGTGTCGTGTTTAATTTATTGTTTTCCTTTTTGGCTAATAACTAAATTTTGGTTTTCTAAATGTTTGCAAAAAAAAGTTTTAAAAGGTAATGCACCTGTTCCTCTCAAACATTAAAAATTGTTTTTAAATTAAAAGGGAAATGGACCGATACTTGTTTTAGAAATGAAAGTGTGTGTGTGTGTGAAAACCACTATTTTTTATATTTTGAACAAACCTGGAATTAGTATATTTATTTATTTAACGGTAGTGCATTAGGAATAGTTTGTTAGTAATGCCTACTGAGTTTTAATACTCATGCCTATATTGTTTTCCTGTTTTATTTTTGTTGAAGGTTTGGCTTGAGCTTGCTCTCCATGGGCGAGAGTTGGTTGTGGTCTGGTGAGAGACTCTCGGAGTCGCAAGGAGTTTTTGGTCAATACCAGGTTAGTGTGTTTTTTGGTCGCTCTTTCCTTTCAATGTCATTTATTTACATTGTGTTTTACTTCTTTCCGTAGCTCTATTTATTTTTAGTGGGAGAAATCATTCCCACTTGCTCTCTGATGATTCTCTGGTTCTTATCGCCAGCCCGGGAGGATCGGGAATGCCTCTTGGGTCATGTTGAGGTCTGGCTTGGGTTACTGGTTCAGGGTCGACCCGGGTTGGTTCATGACAAAAAGGTATTAGATCCAGGTTGGCTCTTAGAGGACCTCACTTTTCAGAGTGCCCTTTGTAATTTGGGATATCTAATAGATAGAGATTAGGACTGTTAGAGCTCAGGAGGTAGGTTACGAGTCAGTACCTGATCACCACTGCTTGTCATGATACCTGAGTTACCAGGTTTATTCCGGGATTTGAATCTTTTGTCTTTGGTTGTTTTGGATTGAGGAATGACAATGGGAGCGAATCGGTTCACATTGTAGCCTCAATGGGGTGGTGACCCATGTGGAGTCCAAGTGACCGGTTTAAGGTCCTCTTACTGTTATTTCTTACTTGGGGCATGGCTCACCAACATGTTGCTAGGTCAGACATATGTAGTAGTTTCTCATTCCAGTAGGTTATTACTGCTAGTGTTTTGTTTTAGTCTCATTTTATTTGAGTGTGCATTAAAAGTGAAATTGGTTTTTAAATAGAAAAGTGTTTCTTCCAAATTGTTTTTGAAATTACTAAAGTTGGTTTTCAAAGAGAAGGTGTATCGGTTTGGAAAAACATGGTATGTGTTTGGATTTGGTAAGGAAAAGAAGTGTTTGAACCTTCACACCCCTTATGGAGGGTCACACGTGTGTGGGTATGTATGGAAAGTGTGTGGGGGAACTAGTTCACAGATGATGTGAGTGGGATTGAATGAACGCACGTGTGATGGTTCATAATGTGCCATAGGTGAGTTTTGAAAATTTTAAAGAAATTATGGTTTTGGAAAAGTGATTTCTGTTTTTGTTGTATATGTTTGGATTATGGGCCTATTTCCCTTGGGTTGTGTTGTTGCCTTGATTGAGTTTTTTCTTGATGCCGGTTTTGATGATTTTTTTCGTGTTGTTATGAGTATTCCACCCAGAAAGCCTCCAAAAGTTTTCAATGAGTTATGCTCAGTTCTCAGTTCCTTTTGTGTGTTGCTTGCTTATCGAGGTAGTCGAAGTCTGTTAGAGGTAGTTGTATTGTTCTGAAAGATAGTGTGTCTTTAGATTGTTGGGAACTCCTAGGGTAGTTAAGGTTCATCCCGCCCTAAAGTTATTTGAGGGTTCAGTTCTGGACTAGTAAATATGAAATGTCTCATCGTCATATGAGTTTTGGGTGTGATTAATGGTCGTCGACTTCCTTAAAGGTTTTCCACTTGTCAAGAAGTGCGGGCCAATGGAAACTGTCTCCAAGAAACTATCCTCGTCAGTACTGGATCCTAGTTCGTCAGACCACTCTCTTGTGCGCCACCAGTATGTCATGTCAAGACATTCTAAGTCATAATTTTGCATCCCTTTCAAAATGTACGACCATCTTGGTTGTTTAAATCATCGAACAAAAGGAGTTAGAGACCAGAAGATGAAAATGCATGACTGTGAGGTAGGAGATGCTTCAGCTATCAGGGCCCCAACCACAGGTCTTGGGGTGAAGCCCATGCACAGTCAAGAGTGGTCGAGGGTGTGTGGAACCTCGGTCTAGATAATTTATTCAGATTTGGAATGGAAATATCCAAAATTTCCCTTCTTCTATTCTCATCACTGTCATAAGCTCATCCTTGTTGTGGTGGCATAATGAGCTCATTCCCCCACAATCCAAGTGGTTTTATCTGCTCTCAATGTGGTTTTTAAGTTGTTTGGTCTCTCTAAATGGTGTGGGCCCATGAATAAATGGACCTGTTCTGATTTGGAGTTGGTCCTAGCTGTGTTTGATAGGGGAATGATCATTTTGTGTAGTTTACGGGAGGTTTTGAGTTAATTTCTCATCCTCAACTTGCTGGATTGTTCCATTGCAAGATTTTCATCAAGTCTCAGGTTTTTTTTTCAGTACTTGTGGGAAAAATGAATGTGTTTGGTTTGGGAATTCTCGTGTTTCCCCCCAGGGGATGGTTTGTTCGGGTTTCAAGGGTTTTTGTATCAGTGAATTCTTGTGGTTGGGAGAACCCCCTCATGTTCTCCCCTCAGTATCGGGCAGTGGTTTTCCTTGAATTGGTTGGGTGTGACGTTTTTTGGGAATGGTCACCCCGAAGCTCTTGGTTCTCTATGATTTTGTCTGGGAATGAACTCAAATTGTGTCAACTATTGTCTTGGTGACTTTATAGGGGAAGAAAGTGTCTGTGGTAGGGATAATTGTCACACCCCGACCATAGATTCCTATGTTTTTATTATTTTTTCGGTCCCGTGACTCTGGGTAGCGTCGGGTTTGGGTTAGAGTTTGAATTTTTGAAGCATTGATGTATTCGGTGGGTCTCAGGCCAGTGCGCAGTCACCACACTGCTAGAAGTCACTACGCATTCAGTCTGGGTGGGTGCATGGTCACCGCGCATTTGGTTTGATCGTGCGTTCAGACCTGGTGAGTGTGTGGTTTCCCAAATATTTAGATTAATAATAAAATTAAATGAATAAATTAAATTGAAAATAATTTTATAAAATATTTACTAATAATAATAATAATAATTTATAATATTGTTATTATTATTATTATTGTTATTGTTATTATTATTATTATTATATTTTAATTTTTTTTATTTTTTATTCTTTCTTTCTCTTTCCTCCTCTTTTTTTCTTCTCTTTTCGTTTTTTTCTTCCCTATTTTCCTGTCCAACGTGACATCTCTCCCACCCATTCCGATCTGGTTTCTCTCTCCGCCTGCATGTGCTTCTTCTTCCTGAGCAGCACGCACAGCCTGCCTCCACCGCATCCCAGCCTCCACGCCTGCAGCCTGCCAGCTCTGCCAGCCACCCTCCATGCTTGCTCGGATCCCTGTACGAAATGCCCTCCAGCATTGCGCACACCTGCCCAGCGGTGCTACCTCGCCGGCTCCCACCTCTTGCGCGCCTGTAGCCCGCTTCTGCAGTAGCTCGCACGTGCCACCCTCTTCCATCACCTCCTGGATTGCCTCCAACTGCATCAGTGCAACACCACCCCCAGGTCATGTATCCCCTTCTCTCTATTAGTCTACAACGCCTCCCCTTATTGCGGCAACCTCCTGCCGCTGCTCTGCATCATGGATCACCCGCACCACCCTCGTGCCAGCCCCCCTCCCATTCAAGCTGCGCTCCTGCCCTGCTCCACCTACACCTCCGACCTACTCCAGCGCCCTAGCTCCTTGTCGTAGCCCACCTCCTACTCGTTAAACCTTCCTGCCATCTAGACTCGGTTGAGAATCCCAGTTCTGTCATCGAGACAGAAATGAATCTGCATGCCCAGCCTTCTAGCCCGGTCCGGCACCCTCCATCTCGCAGCAGCATCACCCGAGCAAGCCGCCTCCCATGCCTGGTCGCTCGCCCCGCTGCCCGGAGCGCACAACCACCTCCATCCCAATCATGTCGTTCAGAGGAGCTTACCTCCACCACCCGATCCAGGCTACATGCCACCCTCCGACCTGCTCTTACCCACCCTTATTTCACCACCATTCGTGCTCCCTCTAACACAATGTGCTCTCCGTCGCAGGCCACTTCACCAGAAATGCAACTGAGTCCAGCCAACCTGCTGCATGGGCCCATCGCTTTACATCTTCAAACTGCCACCAAATATGGACTCACCATGTCATCTGGCCTCATCGTTCCATCCTCGGTCCTCCATGCTTCGTTGAATCCACGGGACGCTTCCATCACTTCTCGGTTGGTCGCGCCACGCTGGAGATTCACTACAAGGCCACCGCTTTTGGGGTTTGGAGTGCCCAGTTTCAGTTACTAGAACCCTAGTAGGATTACTGGTGTTAGACCACCTTTTTCCTGCAATTACCACCACAGGGTGACGTTGTGCCGGCTGTGGACACTGCGGTGATGTCGCAGAGCATCCCAACTCTTTAGAAACACCCCATTCTAGCTCGTAGTCTAGCCGAACTCCTCTGACTGGCCTTGAAACCCTCCCGACCACGCGCCCCCCCTACCGGTGACTTTTTCAGCACCCCACATCCCCTCGCTGACCTTCCAGGGTAAAACGACTAGCTTCGTTGACTCCTGTGTCACCAGTCGCGCGCCTGGTTCATAATTGGGCGCGCGACGAACGCCACCGTCGAAGGCCAGCGGTTTGTGCTCAACCTGTTGTGCCTGCTCTATTTTTGATGTGAGGTTTGTGATATTTATTCATTTGTATCTTTTAAAATCTGTGCTTATGGGTTTTTAATGTTTTATGATTACTACGACATGTTGGTAGAGAAATTCGGCGATACCATGTTTAGCCGGTTGCTTGTGCTTGTGCGCCTGTGCGGGACGTTCCGCATCGTCGTACCCGAGCTGCAAGTCCAGGTAAGTCCCCCACTACACTCACCTTTAAATTTAGAATTTATTAATTGCTTTATGTTTTATTAATTTTTAATAAATAGGAAATAATATAAAATAATTAATTTTTAAATGATTATTTGGTGTAAAAAGAGCCGTTTATTTTATACATGACACTGGGAATATTTTCTTGACGAACAGACAACTAGTAGTGAAATAATTCCTATTTATCTTTTAAACATAATTCACAGAATTTAAAATGTATTTTTTTTAAATGATAAATGATTCTTCTAAATAAATTTTTTGGGTTTTCTTGAGAAATGATGTTTTTCTTTAAAGATGGTGAAGGCCCATTCGGCACTTTAAAAAAGTAAATTATTTTGGAAAAACTTACTTTGGGGTTACTCAAGGGTGATAATTTTTGTGGGTTGATTGTGTGAGTTTCAAGTGATATTTGTGCCACGTGACTGATTGATTTACATTGTTAACACACCCCTTTTTTATTCCATGTGTTGACATGGGAACCTGGCATAGTTAGTGAATCTTCTGAGAATGATTACTGCACTAGTTTAGATTACGCACTCGCTAGTGGCCTCATAACAGGGGAATACTGAGTTATTAATACTATGGGGATTGGGCCCCTCGGTTTGAATATGCAAGGATATGCCGAGCGTTAGGGCGTTATGATGTCATCGAGTTAGGGCATGCTTTCAGGATGAGTCACATGTATAGTATGTTCTGGATTGTTCATGATTTCCTAGGTTTGACCCATGCTTCTTTTAGGGTTTATTTGAATGTGGTGGACGATTGAGAGGTCTAGTTCAGCTGCTGGCCTCTATGTGCCACTTTTTCGATTTCCCTTGGTGTGTGTTGTGTGTTATGTATAGTTTTCCTTTTTGGATAATAACTAAAGTTTGGTTTTCTAATTGTTCACCAAAATAGGTTTTAAAATGCAGTGCACTTCTTCCTTTCAGGCATTAAAAATTGTTTTTAAATTAAAAACAGAAATGGACTGATACTTTTTTTATAAATGAAAGTGTGTGCATGTGTGTGAAAACCAATATTTTGTATATTTAGTTCAAACCTAGAATTAGTAAATTTCTTTTTTTAAAGGTAGTGCATTGGGAATAGTTTGTTGGGCATGTCTACTATGTTTTGATACTCATACCTATAGTGTTTTCCTGTTTTTATTTTTGTTGTAGGTTTGGCTTGAGCTTGCTCGCCGTGGGAGAGAGTTGGTTGTGGTCTAGTGAGCGACTCTCGGAGTCGCATGTATTTTTTGGTCAAGACCAGGTTAGTTTGTTTTGTTGGCCTCTCTTTCTTTTCAGTTTAATTTATTTACTTTGTGTTTTACTTCTTTCTGCTGCTCTATTTATTTTCATTGGGAGAAATCATTCCCACTTGCTCTCTGTTGATTCCCTAGTGCTTGTCACCAACCTGAGAGGATCGGGAACACCTCTCGGGCCATGTAGAGGACCGGATCGGGTGAGCAGTTCAGGGTCGACCCAGGTTGGTTCATGACAAATACTATCCCTTAAACACATATTTATCCTTATTATCTCATCATCGATCACATATTGAGGGTTATCTTCTCTCAATCATGTGATTTTAATAAATATCAAATTTCCACTAAATCAATTTTATTGGTCATTGATATCATTCAACATATGTTTTCAAATATTTATGGAAAAAAATATAGTAAAATCCTTATATGATTCCTGATTCATATAATGATAATAGCATTGATACAACAATTCTACAATATGATTATTGAATCCAAATTCACAAGTGCTTTAATCAACTTCGGTTGTAGTTGAAACATAAACTTGACTTTGGTTTCTTAGCATATTTTATTGTATCTTCCCTTCCATCCAACATTGATAATTTTTATTAAGATATAAAAGTGGTTTGAATGCTGTTTCAAAATAAGGGGGCCTAAAGTATTGAAAACCCAATATATCATTGTAAACTAGACTAATGAACTCAGGGGGGGGGGGCAGAGAGCCAATGAAACTAAAAAAGTACAAGGTTAAAAAGGAAAATCCCATGATGCGAGGAATTTCGTAACTTTATTGCCTTCTCTCTATGTGCGACTAAGATTAATAAAATTTGGAAGAATGTTTCTACAATTGCTAATAAAATAAGTGAAAACCCATGGACTACTATACACACCTTGAAATGACAGGAGTAAAACTATGGAGTCAGTTTCTTCATGATAGAGATAAAATCCATGGGGGTGACACAATTTAAATCCCTTTGTCATTATAGAAGCCTCGTCCATCAGGGAGTCACCCTACCCTAACCAAAAGATAAGTATAAAAACAATTGAACCTTTCAAATCATGAACAATTCCCCCGCAACTCAAGAAACCATTCGTACATAAACCATCAACATTAAATTGAACCCCGAATGCAGGGGGTTTCAACAAACCCAATTTCCTTGAGACAACTCCCTTGAAGGCACTAGGGATATACCACTACAAGCCATAAGTCTTTATAGTGAGGGAGAAAGAACATCCCACATGAGTAGTGGAACGAGATCCATAACTAATTCCCAATACCTATCCAAAAAATCCATGATGGAGATAGAGATACCCTAATTAATGGACTTATTATCTGTGTTCAATATGATTTAGTGGCCCATCACAATAAGAATAGCATGTTACCTCTATTTTTGAAAATAGTATGCTGACCCGAGGAACCAGTAGTGGAGAAATTCTTCCTCAGAAAGCCTATATACCTCCCACCCCATTACATCACTAATGAGATTCCAGATATATCTACGCTAGTTAATTTTAATGAAAATAATATAGGAAAACTCTTCCTTAGGTCCCTCATAGCAGTATCATTTAGAGATAATAGAAACCAATTTCTTACTTACCTCTTCATATGGTGGGAGAGAACTACTGTGCAGGTTCCATACAAGGAGGTTTAGTTTTTTCACGATGTCATTGCACCAAATATCCCCTCCCCATATATCAAGAACATCATTAGGTTCTAAAACTCGATGATAATCCTTTTTGAATAAGTATCCTGATTAAGAGCCTATGAAAACCAATTGATCCAGTTCTTTGGAAATACGAATAATGTGAAATAAATCTAGAAGATATTGTTTTATAACCACTTGGGTTAAGGCACAGAGAGACCATTTCTAGCCATAAGTCTCAATAGGGAGGGAGAAAGAACACCGTTATTTTGCAATGGCATGAGATCCTTCTCTAATTCCCTATCCCTAGTCAAAAAATTCATGTTGCAGCTAGATAAACCCTCATGAATAGACATATTATGTGTGTTCCATATGATCCAGCTTACCATCGCAAGCAGAATAGCCCATGACCTCGATTTGTGAAAATAGTCTCCAAACCCTAAGAAACAAAAATGGATAAAGTTGTCCTCCTAAATCCCCTATACCTCTCACCCTATTGCATCACTAAAGTTCTTTTAGATTTATCCAACTGAGTCACTCTCAAAGAAAATACAAGAGGAAAACTCTTCCTTAGTTCATTGATAGCAGTAGCATTTGGAGAAAATAGAAACCCCTTTCTAATGTTCCTCTTCATCTGTTGGGAGAGAACTATTACGAAGGTTTGATACAAGGAAGTTGATTTCGGTCAGGATTTCATTACACCAAAGAGCCTTTCCCCATGTATCATGACCATCATTATGCTGTAAAACTACATGATATAAAGAATTTTAGTTTTTTCAGGATTTTATTACACCAATGAGCCCCTCCCCATGTATCATGGACATTATTAGGCTATAAAACTATGTGATAATCCTTTTCGAATAAGTATCCTGATTGGGAGCCCATGAACACCAACCAATCTGGTTCATTGGTAATAAGAATACTATAAAATAAATTCAGAAGAGAAGGGTTCAGAACCTCTTGGGTGAAGGAAGTGAAATAGGTGGCATATAGGAATGAAATGTAAAGTGCCAGGATACCTAGAAAACCACGGAGACTCTCAGACCAGTTATCACTCCAAAAATTGATCAAGCCCTCTCCAAAAATCCACCTCTAATTTTGGTGTAGATTAAGTATATGATGAACAGTAACACCCCAAACCATGGAATATATTCCCCTTCAATATCAAACAGAGATCCGTATTTTTTATGGAGAACTTTTTCTAAAAAGACCACCCCTCTAAAACATCCCAGTATAAATATTTCTATAGGTAGAACATGGATACTGATATACTTTTGAGTTTTATTACACACTCCTCAACACCATGAGAAAATCAATGCCACGAGACCCAACTATACCTTACATATACTTTGATCGTCCCAAATAATGTTAACAAGGATTTCTTCAATATTATAATGAATAGTTTTAGGAGAAATAGTAGTTGATCAAACATGCATGGGGATGGATGTAATCACATTTTTGTCATGGTAATTCTTCCCCAAATATAAAGGAATAATTTCTTCCAATTGAGGATTCATACAGTGATTTTATTCATTATACCATCAATATGATAAATAAAATTCTTACCTAGTGAAATTGATGTTCCAAGGTAATCCATATGAAACTGCCTTTAACCAAACCTCAATTTATCGTTGATCCTCCTACCCCTTGTGTTTGAGTAGAGTTAGGAGATATAAACACTACTCATCCCATGATTGATGACATGAGAACTCTAATATAAGTATACATTAATAATATGATTGATATCTAAAGTTTTCCTGGTACTCCCATTGAGAAATAAAAAAAGGTTATCAGCAAAAAGGTGGTGTGTAATACTAGGGAAATTTTTCTTGAAACATAAAGTATGGACACACCCATCAATGATTCATTTGTTTTGGAATATCCTAAAATTGTCTTGAACCATGATTATGATTATGTGTGAGAGGGGATCTCCATGTCTTATCCCCTGAATCAATTTAAATATTCAATAGATTTTCACCATAAAATTGATTGAGAACCCTAGGGACCCAATGAATATGAAGAAATATCCACCAACTTTTCATATAATCCCATAAACCTCATGACTCCGATGATAAATATCCACTCAAATCGATCATAGGATTTTTCCATATCAATCTTAATGTATATGTTTGATCTCGGGACATTCTTATTGATATCACCAAATATTTTTGAGATAAGGAAATTGTGGATTGAGTGGAATAACCTTGAAGGAAACCCTAATGCTCATCATATGTCCACTTATAGAGGTGAAACGTTACTCTTCGGTTGATAGTGGTGTCCTGAGAATTATAGGGAAAATTTCAATTGATAATCGTCCTATATTGTTTCAAAGAGGAATAATATTTGACTTTGGGGATGATAATAAGAGTGGTGTAACATTATAAACAATGAATATTTACTCCAAATAAATAATATTGAATGTAGTCCACCAACCCATGATTGATGAAGACCCATGGTCTGATATAGAACGACCCCATAAATCCATCAAGATTGGGGGTACATTCAATGTTAAGTGTAAAAACTTCCTTTCACACCTATTTTTCCTATAAAACCTTTTCAAAGTCCCCATTTATTCAATGGGAGACCACATGAAAAATAGAGTTAAAAATATTGGTGTGGCTTATAGGGTAAACATTCTACACGTGAGGGTTAATATCCATAAGTAAAGAATGAAAATAGGACCCATCCATACCTCCCACCATCTATGGGTTATTAGTGAAAGATCCATATTCAATAAGGATATTTAGATCTTTGGATCTCTTCTTATCCTTCATGCATTCGTGAAATAAGGCGGTATTTTTATCACTCTCTATAATCCATGTCACCCAAGATTTTACTCTACCACTCGTTTCTTATTACAAGAAAAGGAATTCAAGATGATTCTTCAACAACAAACAGTTTCTAAATATATCATCATCCCATTGAGATTATATCCCCTACTCAGCCTATTTGATAGTAGATTTCATGGTATTTATATCAAAAAATCAAGATGAATTTGAATTATCCCATAAATGAATATCATCCTTCATCCTTTAAATCCTATTGTGAAAGCCCACCCATGATATATCATCCATGGGGTTTTCTCATGAAGATCATGCCACATGAAGGAAATCAAGGTTTACCTCCCAACATCTGGAATAAAAAACATTTTAGCTTATATTAGTACTTTTAAGGAAGAATATAATAGTGGAGTGATTAGAGACCACACAAACTAAATGGTCCATCCTAGTAGAAGGAAAAATTATAAATAAGATTAATATTTTCTAAGAAATGATCTATCCAACTCCACATATGATGATTTCCCTTATTGTTATTGAACCATGTAATCTTATCTCCTAAGATTCCAAGGTCGAGAAGACTAAATTGCATCACGAAGCCTATGAAATAATGTATACCCTATGAAGGATAAACACATCCAACATTCAATTCATGTGGGTTAAGAATGAAATTTAAATCACCATACTTGAATCAAAAATTCATTCATAGGCCTAATGGAATTTCTCAACACACTTGAAGAAAACTCTCATTCCCTTCAAGAAAGTATTATGGGTTTTCTTTCCACAATTATCACATGAGGTTAAATCCTACTTTCTCTTCTTTCCCTTATCTATTTTTTATCCTTCATCCTCCTCTTATATTTATTTCCTTCAAATACATAAGTCTCAAAGAATTATTTTTTGATCTTGATACCACATGATATTATATCTTCATATGAAGAGAAAGTTTTGGAGACTAGTTCCCTTTAAAAAATTGTCTTTCAACCATCAAAGAAATGTTCAATATTTCTCAATGTATTACATACATAGTTTGTAATATTCTTTTCTAAACATGTAATTTTGGAGTCATGATTAAAAAAATTATCATCCTTCTGTATTAGACTCATGAATTGTATCTCAATATCTATTTATTTCTCATAACAAAAATATTTTTCCAAGAATATTTTATTAAAGTATTTATATTAAAAAAAATTATTTCCTCCTCATACTTAGTGTTTTGACTCAATGCACACCATTGATTCTCATCTCTTGAGATATGATAAGATATCCTAAAAACCATATCCCGTTTATTGCATCCCAATGTAATAAATATCCTCTATAAGGTATATATACATTTCTCTGCTAAAAATGAATTTATAGTGTATAGACCTGGCCTTAATAATTACATATTATAGTGACATTATACTACAATTATCTTTCTTTCTTTACCATAGATCTTTTTGGTTTATATTTTTATAGAATTTGGATAAACTCTTATATAGGAAACCCATACAATATAAGTGGGAAATTATACTTAGTATCTATATTTCCCACAAAACAAAACATATTTTCCTTTTATGAAATATCTTAAAATTTCTGATCTTGACCTCATAATTTTTCTTTACTCGACATTAAATCCCATTCAAAAACACATTAAAATGGGGGATGGTCACAAAAATATCATTAAGGGACAAAAATACAAGAGAACTATTAGTCTAGTGAACAACATTAAAACTCATGTAATTTTTACCTTTATATTAAAAGTTATTTCAGTGTATGATATAAAAAATTTACATAAGAAAAAACACAAATGCTTTTTTCTCATATAAAACCTTTATATCCAATATAAATAAAATAAAAAACCTAGTTTGGAATCCTAGAGCGTCACATTAAAAACCTATTTTAAACTCGAGTTAGAAATAAATTGAGATTAGTTAAATCCATAGGAGAATCCCTTCAATAGATCCTTACTTATTTCCTCAAAAGACAAGGAATGTTACCTATTTCAATGGAGCTCTATCTGGTTGCACCCAAAGAGATAACGGGCTCACCTGGTGCTATTTGAGTTCATCCAATGTATAAGCATTATCAGGGTCACTCGGGATATATAAGGGGGATCAAACCTTAATATAAGATATAATAGGCTCACACATTTCACATATAATTCTCAAGCACCACATCATTAATACAACATTTTAGGCTTGAACTTGTCATTATAAAACATTTGAAAAACACTTTAAAACCCATATAAAAAACACTTTAAGATATCAATAAAACCATTTCTTTATAGAAATACATTTTAAATACCAAAATATAATGAACAAGGTAAATAGGTTTTTTCTTTGAAGAAAATATTATTAGAAAAATTCTTTTGGAAAATAACATTTCTTTTTTAAAAGCACTTATTTTAAAAACTGCATAATCATAAATGATTTTTTTTAAGAAAAACCATATAAAATTTTAATGGTAATGTTAAATTAAATATTATTCATGATAATGGGAAATACTCTAAGGTTAAATAAGTCAAAAAACCTTCTATATTTTTATCAGAAAAATCAAAAATGATCTCCTTTGGAAAATGGAAGATATATATTTATTTCAACCCATTGTGTAAAAAAGTAAAATATGGATCCAAATGAATTTCTAAATTTGTATGATATTAGTAAAAACATTCCTTAAAATGTTTTTATAATATATGGATATAAATGAAAAATATAGATTTAAAGGAAGCTTGATAGAATATTTCTAAAATAAATTATCTTTCCTTGAGTCCGATTCAACATGTATATCCTTTAACTTCCTAAATAATAAACTTTTGTTACATTTTTACTATATTAAGAACATTTAAGTTTATTATTCCTTTTATATCTCTTATTAACATGTTACATATAATTACTTAATAATTTAAATTCATATCTGTCATTTTGACGATATTTATTTCATAAGTCCAAAATGACTGGTAAATTTTCCATCGTTGTAGAGGTAATTATTCTACCATCTCTAGAATAATAATAATGAATTAATTATCATTTTTATAAAAAAATTATACTTTTAATTGAATTAATTAATGAGGGTTATGAAAAATGAACTATGTTACAATCAAGGAGATGGTATTCCATATATACACATGAGTTAAGTTTCAATTTTTCAATGTTCGTTAGGTAAAGAAGGTAA
Source organism: Viscum album (assembly GCA_963277665.1). Classification (NCBI taxonomy): domain Eukaryota; kingdom Viridiplantae; phylum Streptophyta; class Magnoliopsida; order Santalales; family Viscaceae; genus Viscum; species Viscum album. The sequence continues at coordinate 1,143,306,312 of OY728133.1, read as the reverse complement.
GTATCATTTTTTACTTTCTAGAATGATAATAATATATTAAATATCATAGTACTTATTTAATTATACTTATATATATCATGTATGGGATGTGGTGATAAAAAATGAATCATATCGCTTCGTGGTGATGGTAGACCACATGTGTGAACAAATGATGTTATCATTTTTTAGTTCAAGGAAAGGTAATAATGTTAATCATATCTTATATCTTTAGAATGATATATATTTCATTAATATCATATATAAACATTAATTCCATCATTAAAACCAGTCTAAGAGAGATGATGATGGAAAATCAATTACATTGGTTCATGAGGTGGCAGTATGTCGTACACATAAAGGATTAATTATTTTTCAATTTTAAGAAATTAAAGATGGATATAGGTCATGCCACTAAAATACGTAGTTAGAAAAACTATACAAATTATTGGTAAAACCACCTTTTTTAATACCTTAAGACCTATAAAATTGATATTCTTTCTTAACCAAGACCTCTAGAGTGTGGGAATGAATTACAGTAAGGTATTTGGGTAGGTATTTTCTAAACCAAATGGGTTTTTAAGTGCGAAAAAAATAGAAGAATATGTGACCTTTTCTAAGATAGGGGAGGCTCACTCTTGTCATTTCTTAAAAATTTAAATTAATATAAATAAATTTTCAACTCAAAATGGTTCCAAATTGAATCATTTCATAGATACGTTTATTATGGGTGCAAATACCTACTCAAAATAATAATTGGACATGTTTGACTATATTTATACTTTTATATTGGGGTTTTAACCCCTATTAAACCCCTTTAACTATTACCATGACAACATGGATTTTTTTACTTTGAGGGTCAATATTGTCCCCATAAAATGTCTAACAAAACATAAATATATTATGGTTGATATTTTAAACCTTATCATAATAACTTGGAAAAATTTAATATTTTTATCAATTTTATATCATTTAATAAATTATTATTTAATATAAAATATCCATTATGTCAATTTTTAGAATTATTCATTACTTTAACACTAAAAATATAGAACTAAAACCTAAAATTCAAACCAAATATTTAATTAAATCCCCAACATGTCATGGTAGTCTTTTAAATTCATTTATCACATTATTTATCTCATATAATTTTTATTTTGATAATTTTAATATCATTTATTTATTTTTCTATTAATTGAATAATTACTCCATCAGTGTTGTGTAACCATTTAAGGTGATTATTTATTTAATAAAAATTAAATAAAATTAAAATGATGAATATAAATATTATAAATTTCAAAATAATATATATATTCAAACATTTCCTCTATATAACACCATATTAAAATTATTATACCTATTAAAAACAAAATTGTGACCTGTTTGGATTTTCTTTAAATAAAATATTATGAATGTTATAGTCTCATTAAAGTGGCCCAAAAATATCACAATTTAGACACTTAGAGGATTATCGTCGATATATAATTATAAAATATTATTTAGGCATGTTTTTGGGTCATTTTGTGTTTCTTATAATTTTATTTTTATCCTTAATTACATGATTTACCCTATACTATGGTAATAAAATTACCATGTATACTATTCTTATTATCCAAGAATAAAAGGGATTTATTTACTAAATTTAAACCCACTGATTCTAAATATGTATATTTTTTCAGAATTCAAAACACAAAATTTACAGAATATAATTTAAAATTAAATATTAATAACATAATAAAAACTGATTTTTAGAGTATTCCCTTTTTAAAAATAATTTTTATACTAATTTCAATTATAAAATATATTTTAAAAATTATTGATATATTTTAAGTAAAAATGAACTAATTAAAATTTAAAAAATCCAAAACATAATTTGACATTATAAATACTTTAAAAATATAATTATCAATAAAAATATTTATTATTCATTATTCCATGAAAAAATGATATTTTCTGAAAATTTTCAAAAGTTAATACTAAGATAATATTGGAATTATTAATAAAAAATTAATTTTATTTTTCAAATAAATTTTATAAAACTTCTATAAATTCATTATAATATTCATTCATAAAAATAAGAATAACTCATTTTTGAAAAAAATTATTTTTGAAGAATAAAATGAATTCAATAAAAATTAAGTGATTATTTAAAAATAATTATTCAATAAATTTATATTGAGTGCGAAATTTATATTTATTTCATAAATTATTTATTCTTATTTATACCAGCCAATTTAATGGCTTGTTTATAATGGTCATATTTAAATAAAAATATTTTTTTTGTCATTTAAGATCAATATTGTGTATCCTGTTTGCTTTCGAACATATTAATTACATTTAAAAACTTAGGGTAATGCATCCCCCCGCCCCTATATAGAATTACATCCTAAAAATTTGAACTCGGGCTTCTTAACCTGGGGTTTAATTTTCAAAATACCTTTGTTGAAATGGCACATAAAAATAAGATTTATAAAACATTCTCTTGAAAATATAGTGAGGGAAGTATAGAGGTCATTTCGAATAACAAATAACTAGGTTTTAAAATAAGATAACATTCTTAATAAGTGAAACTTGAATATAGGATAAAAACCTAAGTCCCAACTATTGATGGAGAGTGATATAGAACATCTTCATGAGAAATTTATCCATAAAAAAATGCAATTCTTTGATGAGTTAAGATGTTATTGATTTATTTTTACGAAAAGTAAATGAATAATGTTTTTGTTTAAAGATCATTTTCCTAGAGTAGTGTAATTCAATTTCTATATATACTGATAACATAGGTAAATATATTAACTTAAAGAGTATAATTTCATTCCTTAATAAATTTCCACCCAAATATAAATTTTTAATCCAAATGATGTATATTCAATATGAAATTTTCATGCATGGGGAATTATTTACAACTTCTAAGTATCAAAAAATCCACAAAATAATAAATATATATTCACTATTTTTATAGTAATTAACCAAAAGAAAAATGGTTAGAACAAGTTAAGATAATTTCCGAAATTAATAATCCTTTAAATGAAGTAAACCCTATTTTTAATCTCAAAAAATCAATAGTAATACCCAATATTTAATATAGATTATTCAATAAAAAATATCCTTTAAAGTCCTCAAAAATATTTCAGACTAATATTAAAACCCAAAAAACATGAGTATTTGATAATGTATTCTTCCAATATTTATCTCCAAATAATATCAATCACTCCTAAAGTATCATAAAAAATGTAATTTCGGTAATCACATAATCTCTAAGATATGATAATTATTTCCATAAATAACCATAAATATACATTATGATTATATGATTCCAAAATATAATTATACCTTAAATCCTCAAATAAAATCCCTTAGTATTCTATTTACCTTGTTCATACGTTGATCCCCAAAATTTTAGTAAACTTACACCCAAATAAAAATAATCACTTAATCGCCAAATCAATTTTTAATCTCATGGTTATCTATATGATAAAACATATATTCCCAAAATAAACTTATTATTATAAAATATTATCATTGAGATAAAAAATAATATATAATAATATCTAGAACATCATGTAGGCCAATGGTAGGTGTTTCACCCCTGTCGCCCTTCGACTGTGATTTCAAACCTCACAGCCTTTACAGAAACGACGGGTTATCGCCCAACCTATGGGTTGTCTTTTTTTACAAAACTATACTTCTTATAACATTCCATGAAATGTGAGAAAAATCCTAATAATAACTATAGTATATTCAACATTAAAGGATTTTTTTAACCTCAAAGTTTGTATAATACCTTAAATTTTGCATCCCAATTTGTAATAAATCATAATTACATCAAAAATAATTTTCTCCAAAAATTTCATTTTTCACCTAAAAATTTCATAACTTAAATCCTAAAATGACGTTTCTAATTCATTGAAATTATGATAGACCTTAAAATTATAAACCCATAACGGTATCCATAAATATTAATATAAACTCACATGAAAACACCTTAATCTAAAATGTTATCTAATCCCTCCTCTAAAAATAATCATAAGGAACTAACCTTAATAATTACATATTCTAGTGACTTTAGACTTGAATTGCCTTTATTTTATTCCAAAAAATATTTTAGGTTTAGTGTTTTAGAGATTTATGGAGAACACTTATATAGTAAACCCATACATTACAAGTGGATAATTATAATAAGTATCCATTTTTTCACCAAACAATACGCGTTTTATTATCATGAAATATCTTCCCAAATTTGATCTTGACCTGATCCATATCCTTACTCATAATTAAATCCATATGAAGAACATATTAAAATATTGTATGGGAACAAAAAACTCAGTAAGGTTCATAAAAAGAAGAAAACTATTGTTCTAGTGAAAACCTTGAAACCTAATGTAATTTTTACCTTTATCTTCATATTTATTTGATTTTATGAAATAAAACACTTTCACAAGAAAAATACACACCATTTTATCTAAAATAAGACCATTAAATCACAATATAAGAAAATAAAAACCCTTTTCAGAAACATTGATCATCACATTCATAACACATTTTAAAACCATGTCATAAATAACATTATCCTTATTAAATCTATAGAAGAAACCCATTGATAACTACCTCCTTCTTTCTTGAAAATAAAAGGTACACTACCCAATGAATTGGAGCACTATCTAGGTGCACCTAAAGCTATAACTGTCTCACCCAACATAATCTAGTTGGACCCACAATTTAAGCTATATTGGGATCACCCTTAAGCTATAATGGCAAACAACCCTTAATATAAGTTCTATAAGTATCACTCATTTCCAATATAATTATCACGTTCTATATGATTATTAAAGCATTTTTGTTCTTGTGCTTTTCATCATAAGCATTTTGAAAAACACTGAAAAAACTATATGCAAAAATTTTGGAATATGAAAAACCCTTTTCCATTAAAAACCTATTTTCTACACTGAAATACCCAGAAGAAGGTAAAGAGTGTTTTGTATTGTATAAAATATCATTAAAAACATTCTTGAGGAAAATATCATTTCAATTTTGAAAACCATTATTTTAAAAACAATTCAATTATAAATGAAAAACATTCTTTGAAAAGTACCATATAAACATGTAAATGGACATTAAAAGAAAATATTAGTCAAGATATAATGGAAATTTTCTCATTTTGTATAGTTTTTTTAAAAAATCCTTTAGTATTTATGTTGGAAAAATCAAGAAGTGCCTCATTTAGAAAACATTAAAAAGATTCCTTTCAAAATATTTTTTACAATATGTAAAATATGGGTACAAATTACTTTATAAATTCATAATATAATCGTAAAAACATTATTTAAAACTTTTTTTATAAAAATATGGATATAGAAGAAAATATATATTTAAGGTAAAATTAAAATAATATTTTTAAAATAAATTCCCCTACCATGAGCCTTATTCATCACTTATGTCCTTAACATTCTTGAATAATAAAATGTTGTTACTTTTTTATTCACTTAATAACATTTTTCAAGTATATTATTCATTTTATATCACTTATTAATGTGTTATATAATTTAATTAATCATTTAATTTTGTGTCGGGTGTTATGATGATATTAAACTCATAAGTCCTAAATAACATTTTTATTTTGACCGTGATCATAGGGGGTATTATTCTACCATATCTAGAATAATAATAATTATTTAATTATCAGTTATTTATATAATATATAATTTTAAATTAAACAATTAAATATGTCTATGAAAAATGAACTATGATACAATCATGGAGATGGTAGGCCATACATACATATGAGTAACATTTCTATTTTTCAATGAATATTATGGAAATAAGTTAAGTATCATTCTCTTTTTTTAGAATGATTATAATATCATAAATATAATATTACATATTTAAATATAGTTATATTTATCATGCATGTGATGCGGTGATATAAAACCAATCACATATCTTCTTGGAGGTGGTAGTCGACATGTACGCAAGAATGATGTTATCATTTTTCAATTCATAGAGAGGTAAGGATGTAAGTTATTTATTAGTATTATTCCTTAACCAATTACTATAGAATGAGGGTAAAGATTCTAGGAATTTATTTTTCAAGGGATTGGCAGAACCAAATTTTTTTCAATTATGATGAAAATGGTTGTATATGTGACCTTTTATAAGACAGGGTAGGGGAACTCTTGGCATTTCTCATAATTTTAAATTAATTAAATAAAATTTCAATTTAAAATGGATAAAAAGTGAGTACATTAGAAAATAATATGATAATGTGTCAAAATCCCCTCATAAAATAAGATTTATACATGTTTTGACTATATAATTACCCTTATATTTGGGTTTTAACCTCTATTTAACCCCTTTAACTATTACGACGACAATATGGATTTTTACACTTTAGGGGTCAATATCATCACTATAAAAAGAACAATGATACATAAATAGATTATGGTTTTTATTTTCAAAATTATAATAATAAATTGGATAAATTTATATTTTTAGAAATTTTATATAATTAAATAAAATATTATTTACTTTAAAATATCCAATATGTCAGTTTTCATAACTCTTCATTACTTTGACAATAATAATATCAAAATAACATATAAAATTCAAAAAAAAATTATTATATCCGTGAAATTTCATGGTAATATATAAAATTCATTGATCATACTATTCATCACAAATTATATTTATTTTGATATTTTTAATATCGTTTATATGGTTTTTTCGTTAATTGAATAATTACTTCATCAACATTGTGTAAGATTTTATGGTGATTTTTTATTTTATCAAAATTAAAAATAAAATACCATGATGAATATAAATCTTATAAATTTCAAAATATAGTTTATATTTGAACATGTCTTCTTTATTACGCCATATTAAAATTATTATACTTATTAAAAATAAGAGGGTGACATGTATCACATTCCGTTATATAAAATATTAAATTGGTCATAATCTCATCCAAGTGGCATAAAAGGAAATAAATTAGACCCTTGGATTATTATGGTCTATATATACTTATAAAATAATATTTAGGTATGTTTTTGACTAATTTTATGATTCTTATCATTTTATTTTTATCCTAAATTGCCCAATTTACATTATACCATGGTAATAAAATTACTAAGCTTACTATTCATATTAACAAAAAATAAATGGTTAATATTTACTAAATTTGGACCCATTGATTCCAAATATGTACTACATTTTTCTAAATTCAAAATAAAAAGTGGCATAGTTTAATTTAAAATTAAATAGGCAAAATACAATGAAAATTATTTTTTTAGGAAATTTTCCTTTTAAATATAAAATGTTTTATTCTAAATTCTAAAATAAAATCCATTAAAAACATATTGGAATTATTTTAAATAAAAAATTAATAATTAAAATTTAATGAAAATTCAAAAATTAATTGTACCATGTAAGTAATTTAAAATAATATACTTTTTTCAATAAAAATCAGTATTTTCATTATTCCTTAAAAAATCAGTGTTTTCATTATTCCTTAAAAAATCAGTATTTTAAAAAAATTCTCAAAAATTAATCTAAATATAATATTTAAATGATGAATAAAAAATTAAATTAATTTTTTCATATATTTTTTCTTAAAATTCCATAAATTAATTATAATATTCATTCATTAAAATAATAGAAACTCATTTTTGAAGAAAAATGTATTTTTGAATAATAAAATGAAATTTAAAAAAAGCGATTGTTTCCTACGAATTATTTAATACATTAATATTTAGTAAATGGTTTATATTTAATTTATAAATTAGTTATTCATATTCTTACTCCCCAATTAAATGGCTAGGTTATAATATTCATAATTAAATAATAAAATTTCATTTTTTGTTTAAGATTGATAATGGTTATCTTCTATGTTGTCAAACATAGTATTTCCTTTTAAAAATTTTAGATATTACATTAAGTTATATTTAATTATAGAGGATTATGATTTATATAGTGGTCTAATATTGCGACACCACATTGTGAATATGTTTTTGTATCCATACGATCAACGTTATTAATCATAACTTAATTTAGCTTCCCTGATATAGTTATAATCTCGCATATTCTAGCTATAGCTCTATCTCCAACTTCATTATCTTACCCAAGAGGGAAATACCTTCATGGATTAAAAGAATTGATATGGTTCTAATTCATTCCACTATGTTCTATTTAAAAAAAATAGAATACACTCGATTAGATCATAACATTATGAAACATAATGTATAATACCAAAACAAGTGAAACACTTAACATAAATAGAAAAATTTATGCCTATATAATATCATAATCATAAATAAGGTATATTTTGGGAATGTTTTAAAATTATAGAAATATTTTAAAATCCATCCTAATGGTATGTGAATAAAATATGAATTAACACAGCCATATCACCTAGGAGTATCACACCAGGTGCACAGCAAGTCTAGTTTTCATGCACTAGGTGATGATTGAGTCAAAGACCAATGATCCCTTTTAAAAGATGTTACCCCTAGGTAAAACTATGCTAGATAGGTATCCACTTATAGTATCTATAAAGAGATTTATTTCTAGCAATACCTTATAATCAATACCTTGACAAAACTTTAAGATGTTATCTCATACTGAGACATGTCCTCAATGTTAATCATACAGATATATTCCCTAATATATGATTTCCAAAATATTTTTTTCATGGAATCTACTAAACTTTCTCTGATACCAATTGTAAATACCCCGACCCTAAAAGCCTATATTTAGTGATTAATTTTTTATATAGACACTAGATAGAAGGAAATCACATCCCAACGGACTAAATAGTTTTGTAGTCTGGGAAAACCAGATACATACTTAAATCTCACACTATAATTTAGAACATAAAATAAAACATAGTAATTTGTTTGGATACATCATTATTCTATTTATCATATCACTACATATCAATCATAATACATTTCCTGACATCTTAGAAAAATGAAACCAAAAAAATGGGTGAGATTAAGTGCTCAATAAGGGTATGTGTACAATGGAAGATATCATGAATACATAGAGAATAATATATATTAAAATGAAAATGACCAAAAACACTTTTAATTTAATAAATAACTAGAGGATGACTAATAATATAGAGGTAATAAATAATCAAATAATTTCATATACATAATCACATGAGGTTTAACTTATCAATAGAAATCACAACTAATAAAATAATTGCATGGAAAATAATAACTAATAACCTAATGAATTAATTCATAATTTTGGGCATCATAAACATTTCTTTATAGACTCTTTACAATACATGACACATAAATGGTTAAGGAATCAACCAAATACCTATGTTATATATTTTCTCATGAGACTTACTAATGCATCGAGGGGCTATATCAAGGCCTACACATCACTTACTAATTAAAATTCATTACTCATATGAATGTTGAAAAACATAATTAATGTAAAAATTCCTATTTAAAAACTACAATATGAAATGTTAATAATTTACCTAATTAATAGAAATAATCAAAAACCTTCTAGAGTAATATGATTAATAGTATAAAAATACTATATCAATAGTCAAACTAATCATAGAAATCTATAGAAAAAAAGTGTATGGTATCATTACAATATATCACCAATATAGAATAAGTAAAATAGTATTTTCTTTATATTTATAAATAAAAATACCATAAAAATGTCAGTAAAAACATTCTGAAAAAAAATCCCCTTCCCACATTGAAAATCTCTATAAAAAATAAAAAAAACCTTGAATTTTACCAAATAAATGTTCTTTAAAAATCCTTGTTAAACTTTTAATTGATGCTTTAAAATATTGACTGTTCATGATAAAGAGAAATTTTTTATATGTCATTTAAGTTAAAAAAATTACGTAATTGAAAAAAGGTTAAAAAGTAAATAGATAAGAAAATGAAAAGATTACACCTTTAAAACCATTTTTTAATAATTTAAATATGAGTGAAATTTTCTTTAATAAATATATTTTTTATTTTTATAAAAAATTATATATTTTTTGAAAACATGGATATTGAAGAAAATGGATTTTTGACTAGAGAGTGAAATAAAGTTGGATTTTCTTAAAAAAATATTCCCGATCATTTTAAGTACCAAATAGAATAAAATTGTACTATTACATGAAAATTTCATGAATAAATAGAGAATAATATAATATATTGATTTTAGGAAATAAATATCAAACAATTATCCCAATGGATACTTAAATATAAACAATCCTGAATAATGATGAGATTGTGAAATAAACCCCTACCATTTTGGTATCTTCTAAATCGTAATCCCCGTGAATTAAATAACATAAAATGAAATATCAAATACCACTAATATAAATATATTTGTCATATAATATATCAAATTGGTATTATATACAATACAAAAAATTAATATGTGGTAAATATGTCATATGTCTCAATGATGTAAAAGTGAGACGTGAAACCCTTATGTGAGGTATGATTTACCTAGTATCTATCTAAACCTCCTATATTAGAAATATATATTTATTATACACATATTATTAAACCATAATCATATATATAATACCATATATGATTTTCTTATAACTTTTATCACATGTTTATTAATAATTTCTTGTCAAATTCACTATTTTGGGTAATACCTAATCTATTTTTGATATCTGTTTTGGTTTGGTAGTTTCAGTCCTTGTACATTGATCATAGTTTCATAATATACATAATTCTAAAAATTAAATAAAATTCATATATATTAATTTTATATGTATTTATAATATTCCATAAAAGTTAGAGATCAAAAAATGATTTACACCATTCATGAAGATAATAGGTTGTATATATGCATGAACATTGTTGTTATTTTTTTATAGATGGAAAAGAATAAAGCTAATTAATAATTTAACTTTAAATTTTTTTATTATATGATTTATATAATATATATTCATTAAATCTATCCTTATTACCATCCATTTCAAAATTAAATGAAAATTTTATCACATCACTATATGGATGTGGTAGTTTACACGTTCGTATGAGCGCCATTTTCATTTTCAAATATATTGGAAGGTAAAAAGGTATATGTGATATTATAATTACAAAAGCATAATTATTTCATAAATGTCATTGATAAAAATTATATTAGTCAATGAGATATGGATATGGAAAATTAATTGCATTGGTTCGCGAGGCGGTAGTTTGCTGTACACATGATTGATGGTTTTGTTTCCCTTTTAATGGAAGAGGATATTGATATAGGTTATGAGATTAACATAATTTCATATCAATATATGGTATATATATTTTATTTATTTTGTAATAGTTTGAGAATATTTTAAGTGGGAAAAGGAAGAAATAATATAAATACATATTGTTAAGAAATCTACCTCTTCTTTGGAGAAAATATTTAGGTTTATACCTAAACCCATCCTACAATGGATTTATGATCAATAAAATGACTCTAGGCTGTGAGGATATATTTATGTAAAGGATGGTTTTAGGTATTGACCCAACAAAATTTATTTTTAGGTGTAAAGAAGAGATGATAGGGGTTCCCTTTATAAGTGAGGGAGATAACACACCTAGATTTTTTTTAAAAAAATAAATTATAACCACATTTTTCACATGACCCAGGGCCAAAAAATGAATAATTATGGAATATTAGAAGATATAAGGTATAAACATTATCATAAAATATGAACTATATATTTTTTGATCATTTTAACCCCTAACATATTTTTTTAAACTTTTATATACCCTTTTTAACCTTAATCATGACAATTAATTTTTACTATTTTTACTATTCATTATGACAACAAAATTAAAATTTAACCCACAGAAACGATAGAAAATGGTTTCCCAAATAAAATTTTTCCTAAGTATATAAACATTTATATCAAAATTGAATATATTATTAATAAAAATCAAATTAGTTAGATTAATTATAATATAATTTAATTAATTTTACTTTTAAATTAATTTTAAAAACAAAATTGAACCTGAAAAATCCTTAAATGAAAAAGGCTGTTTTTAAAAAAATCTATATTTTCACTATTCATCAAAGTAATTAATATAAACAGAAAATTATAAAAAATTTAAACTTAGTTAATTTTTTTATTATTATTTAAAAAATTGAAATCATTTTCTACAATACATTTTATAAAATTTATAAAAATTAATTTTAAAATAAGTACTGAAAATACAATGAAACTTCTTTTTAGAAAGATATAGTTTTGATCATAAAACTGGATTTGTTCTTATCTCATTACAAAAAAATATTAGATGAATGGGAAAACATTTGAATGAATAAATAATAAATAATTATTATTTTATTCACTAAAAAATAGTGACTAATTTAATTTATTTAACTAATAACACACTGCTCATATAAAAAAGGTTTCTTTAGAAAAATATTACATTTATTTTTTAATTATTTTTTTATTTCTAATTGATTGTTGATTAATAAATTTATTTTATACCTTTTAAAATATATCCATTTCACAATTTATTTATTAATATTCATATCCACCAAATAATGTTCATATTTAAATAATATATTCCATGGGTCGTTTAAGATCAGTGTTGAGTGTTGTATAAACTATCGAACACGGTGCGCTTATTTTAAAATCATGGGGTGTTATAGTGGGAACTAGTGAAGAGCGCCATGTGTGTAGAAAAGGCTAGAAATCTTGAGGTAAAATTATTATCCTTCAACAACTTCAAACCCTGAATACAGGAAAGGATAATGATGGAAGACCATGAAATATAACATAATATGGATAGATGACTTTTCATAAAAGTTTATTTCTATTTGATTATTTGGGTTCCCCAATATTCATGGTTAAATTTAATTAATTTTTTTTATGTTTTTGTTTCAAAAAAGTACTTCTTGTATTTATAATTAGATGAAAAATTCTCATTCAATTAGATGTTAAAATACTTTCATCAATTGAGATTCATAAATTATCAATGGTTAATGTTACCAAAGTGGTTTAAAACTCTTTTGAAATATTATATCTAATTTTTTATGTGACCTGGATGAAAATAAATCTATGGATTGTGTAAGGTGGAAATTTTTTTCCTTACTACTTAATGAATGAGGTATTAATATTGGTTTTAATAGTGATATGATGAAATATTTGTAACCAAAATTTGTCCAAGAATTTATCGAAGGGTTCATTTTTAGGAATATTTATTGTGATAAAAATATCACACTATTATAGATTTTGTGATATTCAGAGATATAAATTATCAATTCTAGATAAAATTATAATAAAGGGTGAAATTTTATTAGTGCTATTTAAAGTGTAGACAAAGATAAACTTTATTTCCACTTAAAAGTTATGATAAAGGGAACCCTTTGTTATTTCCTTTTCTAATGCTAATAAAATTCATCCATTATGATCACTTTATTTATATTTTATAATAGATTCCCTTTATTAGTGATTTTTTAAAAATGGTAAATAGAACGATGGATAATTTAATTTAAATATTTTTAAATATGATTTAAATAACAATAAGTATATATATATA